>KN484681.1:2057-16504 GCA_000787095.1 Periophthalmodon schlosseri
CTTGTTGATTACAGTTACTACTATTTGAATATTGTTTATTAAAATATCCTTAAAGGTGCTCTACTTGATTTTTAATTTAAAAACAGAACTAGTTTGTTTAAATCAGGCCTACTCTGCAAAATCGACTTTTTAGAGCTTTTATGTTATAGTTGCTTCCCCTCACTATTTACTATTTATTTGGAGTGATTCGTGCATGTCTGAGCAATCTTTAATCACTTATTTTCAAGACACCATACTGCTCTTTACTTACTTCATTTTTCATTTTTATTTTTTTAATTGGTGATAGGCGTAGGATTCGGCAGTGTTGTGCAGACATTTTGGTATAAATGAAAAATTTACAATAAAAAATCCACTGCTTGCTAGCGTGATCTACAGCTATTCATCGGAGGTGCCAACTCTGTTCTGATGACATTTATAGCGGCATCAGCTCCCACTGGGCACCGCAGTTTTCTAACACGGAAGTCAGCAGACTTGTTTTTTTTACTAAGTTGTTTTAGATGAATATTGCAACTTAAAATGTTCAAATTTTAACATAATGATCCACAGGTGTCATAGATTATAGCTATAGAGCACACACAGGTACAATAGATCTGATTTAAAACAATTTACAGTGGTCCAAAGTTATTATCCAAAGTCTCACTTTCGCATTTCGAGCATCCTAATTAATCACCGCGACGCGTTTCTAAGCACTTTTCACAACCCTCAGAAACCCGCGTATTGTTTTGCCGTCATGATAACACCAACAACAACTAGCATGCTAAAGTGCAGCTCCTGATTATTGGACAATAAAACACTTTATAATTAGATGCAGACAGTATGCAGCAGACATATTTTGACCTGAAGAGCAGCTTATACAATATATCTGTACTGGACACATTTTTCTCAGATATATGGGAAAAATCAGGTACAGGACCTTTGACATTATTTTGAATACCTTTGATTACTGTTACACCAAGCAACACATATTTACTGTCTGCAGAACAGCATTAAACAGACTGCATTTCCTCACAAGTCTATAGTGTTCACTGATATGCAAATAGTGTCCCTAGTTCTGCATTACATAAGACAAAAGGAGCAAAAGTAGGTCAGTCACAAGTCTGTCACAGATTCATGATGCAGTTACAAGTCTCATTATATAAACAGAGGCTGCTTTCTTCATATATATGAACGATTATGCAAAATATGACTCCGGCACAGTTCACACTTACAAACTGTAGTTAGCTTCAGTGTAGTTAGCTCCTCCCTTCAGATAGATATAAGACAGTGTTCACCAGCAATTTGACCAGAACTGAAGAAGCGGCTTGGATGAGCAGCCAAACGTCTTCACTCAAAAATCTTTTGTCCGGTTGACAGAATTGAATTTTTCTTTGGCTATGGATCATACCTGGATGACTGAGGGATTGCACAGACTTCTTACATCCTTTGAGCTCTGATACATAAATTTCCCTTGTTTGTTGTTAGTGGCATTGTTATCAGTAGATCGATATAGGGCACACCCACTGACACACCTACAATACAAATGAGCTTGTGTTGAATGTTTTAGGCTGTGTTTCATCTCGTGCATACATTAGACTAGTCTGGAAGATAAATGAGATGGAACAGTGCTGCTTATGTAGGTCGCATGCAGGCGCTAGCTGGAAGATTTGGTTTTCTGTCAATAATGTTTCTAAATAAGGATTCATTAGCAGTTTTGAAAAAAAAAAAAACTTGTAGGAAAACACATGGCAGCTGTTACTATTTGTGGATTGATTTTAACCAGCTATATTCATTTGGCATTGTTTTGGGATGAGCATATCACATTTAGCAGTTTTGCTTAAAGAAGATTGAGCCTGCTAAATAGTTATAATCTATGACACCCATGTATCATTATGTTATAATTTGCACATCTCAATATTCATCTAAAACAACTTAATAAAAGAAACAAGTCCACTGACTTCCGCTTTGGGAGCTGACGTCGGCGTAAACGTCATCACAACAAAGAGCTGTGGAGCTGTCGGCCTCTTCTATGGCTAGCTACACATCACATTAATGAGTAGCGGATTTTTTTTTCATTTGTGGCCAAATGACTATGCAACGCTGCCGAATCCTACGAGTATAACCAATTAAGAAAACAAAATTGGAGAATGAAGTAAGTACAGAGCAGAGCAGTGGGTGTG
Organism: Periophthalmodon schlosseri; assembly: GCA_000787095.1. Lineage (NCBI taxonomy): Eukaryota > Metazoa > Chordata > Actinopteri > Gobiiformes > Gobiidae > Periophthalmodon > Periophthalmodon schlosseri. Next base: position 4,214 of record KN484681.1, read on the forward strand.
GGTGAAAACAGGGGTTGGCGTCTTGAAGATAAGTTATTAAAGATTGCTCAAACATACACGAATCACTCCAAATAGAACTTTGAGAGGGTAAATGGTGAGGGGAAACAACTATAACATGGTTAAAAGCTCTGAAAATTCCAGTTTGCATAACAGGCCTGTTTTAAAGGTTTTCCTAAGAATCTTGCCATGTTTGAACACATTTCATAGCTTCCATCAAAATGTCCACACACTTCAAAAAAACCAAAACACGTGCACTCTTTGTTAAGATTTCTGTTGTTAACTCTTAACTCTGTTAACTCTTAACTCTAATTAGGAGGCAACGACTTTCAAGAAAATAAAAACAACAACTGCAAAACAAACCCATAGAAACTCAAAGGGAAGGATCACATAGCCTTTTCTAATAGCTTCAATCTGGCACCTTTATACTCTGGCCCCAAAGTGAACATGGCAACTCCTTTGTTGCTGTTTTCCGGTATTAAAGTGAACTGCAACTGCTGTTTAGGCCAAAGGGTCCACTCTATCAATCTGTCCTCTGCAAATAACAAAATTCAGAATTGTTAGTGGACTATGAAAATTTAAGACATGTTTATTATAGAGGGGGAGGGGGTATTGGCAAAAAGTAAATGATAGCATTGACAGTAATCAGTATGGGATTTTTACAACTGAGCTGCATCTGATATGTGCTAACATTGTGCTTGTAAACGTGTTTGTTGCAGGTCTTGTCAAAAAGTGAATGAATGCACTGTGAAAAATGCAAGGCAAGTTTATTTGTACAGCACAATTCGTACACAAAGTAATTCAAAGCGCTTTACAGAATAAGAAAGACATTAAAATCACAATACAACAAATCAGAATATGAATAATCACAAATAATTATCATAAAATTAACATTAAAAGAGAAGAGTGCAGAATAAAAACCTTTCAGTCATATGCACAGCTAAAGAAAATTGTGTTGAGCCTGGATATAAACATTTAAACACAAAACATATACGCCTATTTGAAATATTACATTGGAAGTGTGTTAGTGATGGGACTTTCAGCTTCTTTGTGGGATCCGAATCTTTTGGATCCATTCATGTCAACAAACAATTCAAAAGACTGTCTCTTTTTATATGTATTTATATGACAGAAGCCAATGTGAGAACTTATTTTATCTACAAACTAATCACAGAGAGAAGTGACCAAGGCTCACATGTGTGATCCAACTGCTCTGTGTTGGCCTGTGTTCATGGGTTTCAGGCATTAGGATTCTTCCTGATTTGTAGGATTTAGCATGACAATGGTTCTCTGTTGTTACAGTGGTTTAAATCAATGATCTTTGTTGGTTACATCAATGATCTTTGTTGGTTAAATCAATGATCTTGTTAAGCCCTAAGAGGCGACTGCTGATGTGATTTTGAGCTTTACAAAAACAAATTGAGTTGAATTGAATTGAACAGCAACAGCGCAGTTTACATTGGAATATTATCCTTTGAATGGGGAAAGGTCCTCACAAAATCCTTTAAATCAGGAAGGGATCTTTTGCGTATAACCTGAATGAATAACCTGAACGTTTTGTGTTTCTAACTTCACTGATCATTTATATTGAAATAAGATTACAGTGGCATTGGAGGAACTATTGAATCCTTCCCTCCGATGCCATACTTTGTTGTGGCAAGCTACCTCTGCTGCCATAGATGCCCTGGGACAAGCCTCTCCCACCACCAGCATCCACACTTTCATCACAAACTGGAACTGAACTGAACTGGGACTGAACTGACTCCAAACCAGGGCCAAACCAAGACAAGTGTGAACGCATCTTAACTTACCCCTTCTGTATAGCTAAGACAGGTAGAGTGTCAAAGGACACAATGACAAAATGAACTGTCTAGAGTGGTATTTGAACCAGCTACCTTTCTGTTACAGCTTGAGTTCTCTACCCACTGGGCTAGTCACACCGACAGCCTATTCAAATCAGTCAGAAATTTAATTATCCTGACATAATGAGTCAATATATCCCAGTGAGTTAAAACCAATCAATCAAGATGAACGATCCACACACACTTTAACTATTGTTTTTTTGCAGTGCTCTCTCTCTCTCATGTCTAATATAGTCCCATCTGTTTTGGCTGGGTGTAAATCAGAATGGGAACTGACTTGCTTGCCCAAGCTTTGTCTGTTAACATTTAGCACAGCCTAATTAAGCTAAAATGGCTGAAAAGATGCTGTGCCAAATAGCCAGAGTCATAACAGTTTGGGATATGTGTCTGTCACTGGCCAGTGGAGCTCTTATTAGATCACAGCAATAAGTGAAGACAGCAGATGTAGGGCCAACATGATTTTCTCTTCGTATTTCTACACCGTCAGTGAATGAGGGAGGTGAGGGGCGCGGTGGACCTGAATGCTGAGCCGTCAAAACAAGCTGTAGCTAAACTTACAACTTTTTGTGAGATGTTGACAATGATTAAAGGTGCTGTACATGATTTTTACTGTCTTAAAAATCCTAATTATTTATAATTGAGTTTAGCAATTTTCAGAGCCCAGACTGGAGTTTTGCAGACACAGTAATGCTAACAATGACTAGCATGCTATGGGTGCACTTCCTGATTATCAGACAAAAATGCTGTATAATTAGATGCAGAACGCGTGCAATAATTTTGACCTCAATAGCCATTTACGTATCTGTACTGGGGCAAGACAAGTTTTGCTCAAATACATGAAAAGTTTATTGATCCACAATAAGAATTACTTGGATACATTAGCTCACACACTGCAATATAAAAACAAAGAGCAAAAACAATAAATAAATAAAAAATAAATAAACTTAAAATTAAAACATAATTAAAGTGACATAAATAAATAGATATAATAAATAGATAATAAATAGATAAATAAAAATAATAAAATAAATACAAAATAAATCTTCTTGTTCTCTTCTTCATTAAGATATGCCACCAGGCCAAGTTACAGCTCACGTATGTGGAGAGGCGACCCTATGCATCGGAAACAAGTGTGCATTACGTATTTCTAAAGCCTTGTGAAACATACTAATGCAAAGCAAGAACGTTCGTGTCCATGAAGACAAACGGCTCATCCACCAGAAAAATTCCACAGTGTGCCTTTAAGATGAACAAAATGCCAAGAAAAAAAAACTTTACTACAGATAAAGTTCTCTCAGTTGTTGAGAGTCATTGTTTGAGTTGAATGAAACCACTGAGCACTTTTGTTTTACATCAGTAAACCCATTTTCTATCTGCTTGAAATTGTGAAACCAAAACCTGAGCAGCGAAATAGCTCTTAAACTCTTTAGACTTTCTTTGAGACTTGGTGCAGCCTGTGGTAGCCCCCTCTCTATCACCACCTGCCCACCTGCACCCGTCTGACCATTACTGGGTTCACATATCCAGCACCTTTGGGTGATGGGTTCTGCTCCACCGCTCTCCTCCATATTCATGAAAGTCATGGGGTTTTGCACTCTGAAGCAGGACTATAATGTGTCTATAATATCCCAGTACTATGAGGGAGTGGACCAGTGGTGCTGCTCATGTTTTGCTTTGTTACTCAGCTGCAGAGACAGAGCTTAAACAGATGCAGTGGACATGCCTCCTGAAGCGCAAACATGCCATGGATTAACACTTAGTACATAGGATTGTCTAAAACTATAACAACTTCCTGATTTAAAGAAGACCTATTGTGTTTGTATGTGCTCTATAGTTATAATCTATGACACCCATCGATCATTATGTTATAACTTGCACATTTTAAATCGCAATATTCATCTTAAACAACTTAATAAAATAAACAAGTCCACTGATTTATGGGTTGGAAAATTGCGGTGCCCAGTGGGAGCTACAAATCCGCGACTGCCGTGTTAGAAAACTGCGGTGCTCAATGGGAGCTGATGTTGTGCAGCTATCCTGTGGATATCCTATGGATACCTGCACATCACACAAGCGAGTAGCAATTTTTTTTTCATTTGTACCAAAATGACAATGCAACACTGCCGAATCCTATGAGTGTCACCGATTAAGAAAATAAGACTGGAGAACGAAGTAAGTACAGAGCAGTGGACATGTACTGGTGGAGGTGAAAATGGAGATTGAGCAGTGATATGGCTTCTTGAAAATACACAATCAAAGATTGCTCAAACATGCGCGAATCACTCCAAAAATAACTCCGAGCAGCTAAATGAGAAGGGGAAACAACTATAACATGGTTAAAAGCTCTGAAGTGTATATGACAGGTTATTTATTTCACTAAAACAACATTAACACTATTATATTTAAGATTTGACTAAAAATAAGATTTTTAATTTTGGTGAAGTTTATCATTTTACTTCCTGGTTAGACATGGGCAGCAGATGTAACATACATAGAGGTAATTCCGTAACTGTTTGCAACCCAGCAACCATCATGTTAACATGGACAAAAGCTTGTCTTAATTACACAAAAGTTATAATTAGACTAATAAAATTAAATAACAGCACCTGTATTTTGTTAAATGAAGGTTTTAAACTGTCAGAAAAAATGTGTTAATTGCCTTTGCATTTTGAATAGAATTTTCCGTGTTGATGACATAGAGGTATCCTGTGTTGTGGAATTTTGCATCCCTTGTATAGTCTTAGCGAGACTGTGAGACTCAAAAGCGGTCTGCTCCACTTCTCATTTTATTTCAGTCAGCTTGTCTCCAGGCTGTCCTTCTTAGCTCCCATTTAAACCTCCTTCGTGCGGAAGCATAGACTTGAATGGCCGAATAGTCTCCTGCCTCTCTTTACAACTCTAGGATTATTTTCCCTAACAGAACTCAGGGCTACTTCCTGTATTTTTGTACTCTCAGCTCTCAATGGCAATTTTGCAATTCCCACCCTAAGCGAAAATGATAAGGTTTTTCAAAAATAACTTTCCCTCCATTAGAAACATTCACATTCTGTAACATCAGATCCCAATTGTCGTTTTCCATCACTCTCCGTCACTGGCCCCACTGCCTCCAACTGAATGTAATGACACGACCAGTGGAGCTCTCTCTCCAGCACAGAGTTGAGCAGCAAGAGATGGATACATTCTGTTTTCCAGGGTTCCAGGAGAGCTGGGATTTCCTTCTCTGTTACATCGACTGGTGGCTTTATAATCACAGAGAGAGCTGACAAGGCACACATCAGGCACACTTTAATGCATGCTACTGTTTATTTACTTATTATAATATAGGAATTACAACATATATTTGATATTATTTGAGGTTACTTTAGTTGGGTTTTATGTGTGGTGCAAGGTATTTTGTAATATATGGCCATATTTACGCTTGGTTTGGTCCTGGTTTGAGCTCAGACTAGTCTTGATCTAGATTTAGTTTGATCCTGTTCTAGTCCTGGTTCCAGTCCAGGTCACAGTCTGGTCTAAATAGGTATCTTTTGAATTGTCAAAAGTCCTCAAAATGGCATCCATGACAGGAAAGATAGATAACAAAATAATATAACAGCATAAGTCAACTTCTATGAACCTGAAGTAGTTTCTTTTCATTTTACAATGTCTGAGTTGTTCTCATAGTAACATGGCTGCTAGACTGCTTATACAGGTTGTTGTGCTTGAAGAATAACATGGAATGGGGTATATTTCTGGCAAAGACAGTTAAACTAGTCCATTTATCTTATTGTAGTTGGTATCATTTGCAATTTCTGTGCAATTCCCTGCCAATATTTGTTGAGTTTATAATTTTGGTGTGGGGATAGTGGTACAGTCTGTCTAAGTGTCAGCCATCTTTGAATAGGGTTTCTGGGTCAGTCCTCGACAATGTGGCTGGTTGGTACTGCATTTGGCTTTAAACAAGTTCCACATTGACTATTGTTTAAATAATGAGTTATAGCTTACAACTTGACTTTCTAAACTTCATCCAGCCCACTGGGGAGGAGCCTTCTGTTTGAGTGAGTTCATTAGGACATTCAGACTGTAAGCCAAAACACATACTTTTAATAGTGACAAATGACCTGCGTTCTGGTGCCAAGGCGTTTTCTCTGGTAAATGTCCTCAATGTTTGCTTTGGGAAACGCTACAAGAACAAAGTAGGAAGTCATCTCAGGAGAGGACAGGCTGCTAAGGTCAATTAAGCTCTCTGGAAGTTTAGAAATGTGTTGTTGTTATTATTATTTTTTTTTTATATATATTTTTTTTAATTTATTTATTTATTTTTATTGTTGTTGGTGTTGTTGTTGTTGTTGTTGTTGTTGTTGTTGTTGTAGGGAGTCATTTTAGGAGAGTCTTGAGTTTTGGAAAGTTATTTAAATTAATATTTTGCATATTTTATCAATGTTCTTTTGTTGGATTGTTTTTGCTTTTCATTGTAGGAGAGTGGTGAATTCTCTATGACTATATTGTAACAAAGAGTGTGGTGCCCATAAGCAATGCATTTCAGAGTGGCTGTCTGTTAAATGAGAGCTCTCTAGTAGGGAGTTCATCACTTGCTTGTTTCCATGGAGATATTAATACTTTGCCTAGAGTGTTCAGCAGTATGGCATTTAACATATCTATCTCCATGGACACCACCAGGTCAATTTACAAGTGAGCTCTGTGGAGAGACTACCCCACTCACAGTAAGACTGGTATCTTAAGGTATTTAGATATAAAAAAAACACTTGGAGTTGAACAGATGTAAGTTTGATAGACGTTTAATTAATCCCTCAATGTAGAACATTCTAGGCAGTTAATGACATCTCCATAGAGACAATCAGGTTGCGAACCCTCCATCTGAAATCACTTTAGTACACCAAGTATGTAATGATATTTGAATTCTCCTGTACTTTTAGAGTATATCAAATTGCAAGATGGTGGTTTTAATGTATTATTTTTATTTAAGTGGCGTAGGATGAGACTACATAGACCATGATGCTTTGCACTATTTCACCATTCAGAAATACACTCATGATGATAGCACTAAAGGCTAGTCTATTTCAGCTTCCACTTTCGATAGTACAGTGAACTGTTCAAGCCCATAGTTACCCAGGTTAAATCCACTCACTCTTTGTTAAACATAAGTACAAAAATAATGGTTTGAAATGCTAACAATAGTTTTAAGTTTCCTACCAATGTAATAACCTCCATATGCACCATTCAGCAGTAAAAGCCTTCGACCATCTGGGTTCAAATCATATCTTATTATTCTTTTCTTTGCTCTGCGACACAGATTGTATAAGAGGTAACTGCTTTCAAATAGAGGACAAGTGCTCTGCAGTGAGAGAGTTTTAGTTGCAGAAAAATACTCGAGGTTTGAATTTGTCTTTATTCACCCATTTTTCTCATTCTTTTGTCATATTTTTTGACGTCTTCAGGTTTGACAGATACAGAAACTCACTGCAGGAGAAGACAGGCAGCTGCAAACAACTACCAAAGCCCGCAGACAGCGTTTATAGACACTCAAATACACCAAGGTCAATATTTTATCCTAAAAACTTTAAAAACATTGAACATATATTCTTTTGTTTTTACTAACAATGTACTTAAAATACTACTACTTGATAATTTTTTTTTAACAATGTTTATGATATATCTGTACAACTTGCCTTGGTTTAGGGTGAATTTTTAACATCTATGCAGGTACAGCAGATGAAAAATAGCCTGCATTCTCCAAATAGTTTAGGCTGAAAACTTAAAGGTGCTGTAACAGATTATTACCATCTTAAAAATGTGAAAAATGGAACTAGTTCATTTTAAACAGTTTGCAGTGGTCCAAATTTATTCCTCACTTACCTTATGCATTTCAAGCATCCTAATTATTCATTATTCAATGAGCTTTTCACAAATCCCAGCTGAATGTTGCTGAACATGGCAATAAAATGCTTTATAGATGGCACACAGCTGACTTATTTTGAACTCAAGAGCTGCTTATACAATATATCTGTCCTGGGGCAAGACACATGTTGCTCAAATACAAGGGAAAAATGGGAACAGGCCCTTTAATATGACCATTCTAAAATCATAACATTTTGTCTTATTTATGTGATTTGCACTGCTTGTTCAAATGAATATCTAGTTTTGGTACTAGTCCTCGAATCAGTTAGTCTCTGGGAATCATTTTGACCGCTCAAGTGCATACTGTACTGATCTGAGCAAGACACAAACATTACCCCCTACAGTAACATGAGCAGGCAGAGCATCTGACATAAACATATCCAAGTCACAACACACTTTTTAGCTGGGTCACCATGGTTACTCTTGATGACAAAAAGCACAACAAAACAAAGAAAAATTGGTACATTCCCTTAATTTTGTTGAGGCTTTTACTGTAACCATTGGAGATATATATATATATTTTTTTTACATTTTTTTTTTTTAACAACAATAATCTAACCCTGTTGTAGAAGTGGTTTGATTCAGTGTAGTCCAGGCTTAGCTAAACCAGTGTAGTCCAGGCTTAGCTCCATGCTTAGTCCCCACCAGGTCCTAAATGCACTACAAGTCCAAAGAGTGGGACAAATTCATAGTTTATTTTGAATGGTCAAAAGTCCTCAAAATGGCATTCATGACAAGACAAAATAAGTAAAATAAAAACAAGAAAATTTCTCCTCTGACTCTAAGTAGTGCATTAGCAATGTCTCAGTTGATAGTGTGGAACCTATTTGAAAAGGTGTTTGCATTTTTAAAAAACAGTTAGACCTGTCAACTGCTCTTATGGTGAAAATAAATAAATACTTTCCATGTTATTAACGATCAATAATGCACTTAAAAACTGTGTCACTATGGTTTTTATTGAAAACAAAGAGAAAAAAAGTACATTCCTTCACTTTAGCTCTGTCCTATTCTGTAACATCTGGACATTTTTTATTTAATTTTATCACTTTTTATTGAGTCATGGTGACAATAATCTACACTTAATTACACCTTGCCTGAACCATATGGGAAGTGATCGCAGCCAAGTCGCGCGGCGCCAACTGTGGGTCGTTTGTGGCGCTGCGTGTTAAGTGCATGTTAGCGGGGGTCACAATTCAGCTCGTAATTATGGTGCTTATAAATATGGCATATGCAGAAGTGAACACAGGTGGACTAGTGTTGTGGCAAACGTAAGAAAAGTGCTTTGATTGGAACTTTGGATGATTCACACAGCAGCTGTATACAAGCACGATCAAGCAGAATGAATATTTAATGACTCAAAAGATACTGTATTATGTAATAATCATTCAAACAGGTGAGGAAGCAGTTCTTGCAGTTACATTCATAGCATTTTTTTTACATTCATAGCACATTTTTACTTAGTCTTGACTCAGGATGGCAATAGTTTTCAGTTAATCAGTAATTATGATTTGAAAGGTCACAAAATGATCTTAGGAACTGTAAAAATATATAGGCTTATGTATAGTGGCAATTTTAGAAGCAAAAATAAGACCTTTTCATTTCAAAACATCTTTGTTGACAAATCAGATGTGAAATGATGCACCTTGCCTTATATTGTGTAGAAATGCAGGAAAATGTTCATTATACTTTAATTATTATACATTTTTTGTCCCAAAAATCAACCCTCAGTATTAAAACACACATCACACACATCTGTGTGGTCAAACCTCTTTGTCAAAGCCTGATCTTGTCATATCTCAGAAGCTAAGCAGGGCTGGGCTTGGTTAGTACTTGGATGGGAAACTGCTGGGGATATCAGGTGCCACAGTGGGGCACCAGTGGTAGAAACTGTTGTTGTGTCCTTGGGCAAAACATTTCAAACACATTGCCTAGTATGAATGTGGGGTGTGAGTGTTGTTGATGGTGCAGATTGGCAGCCTTGCTTCCATCAGTCTGCCCCAGGGCAGCTGTGGCTACAAGTGTAGCTTGCCACCAAGCTATTAGTGAGTGAATAATGCATGAAAGTTTTAATTGTCTGTAAAAGTGCAATATAAGACTAATGCATTATTATTTCAGTAGTATTTCATACTCTTTCATACTCTTACTTGCATATGTATGTTTGCTTCTACTCGGGTACTCTTGTTTTGAAGCCAACCCACCTCCTCAAACCCAATTTGTTTTTTGCAGTTTTATTTTGATCTATGGAATGATCACAATAATGTAAAATATACACAGATTTTGGTACATTTTGCCATCAAGCCATGAGCTATCCCAGTGTTGATACTCTGGTCCGTCCCTGTAGAAGTCCTGTTTGATGGTGGGTTGCAGAGTGCTTGTGTCATTCATATTGTGTGCTGTGACAGTGCAGTGCTTTGGAGACCTGCACCAGAGTCTGACTGAAGGATCATAGACTCCCATAGCTCCCACCGGCTCCTCAATCTTCTGATGCAAGAGACCAACAACTGTTCACCAAGTATACCAAACAGGATCAAAACTTTAGCACTCGAGTTAAAGCCTGGTGTGTAATGTGTGGTTAAGTTGAACTGAAAAACAAACAATTTTCAACTAATAAAAAATACTTATCGAATGGTAACTTTTGTGCAAACTCACTATGAAATCCGTGTTTGTACAATCCAATATGGCCAAGAGTAACAAAACTTCTATCTATGGTCAAAATGTGGCTGGTTCAAAATTTGAGTTATATTTTGTATTGCATTGTTAATAAATAATTGTGATGTGATGGTTACAGTTCTAAACAGATATTAAGGCAAATCAATGCCATCTACTTCAGTGTTTTAAGAATATGGAATAAAACTAAATAGACAGCCAATCAAGCAATCAAGCCTTTGCACATTTGAATCCTTCTATGTCAATAGAAGGATTCAAGGATTTAGTGATACTGTCATAAGTAACAACAAACAGTTACATTTAGAGCATTAAAAGCCCTATATTACACAAAATTGACTCTTGTGAACTTGAGCAATGATACAATGCTGTTAATGCCTCAAAAATATATCTGGAGTTGTTAGATCAGAAAATAGCGTAATATGGGCCCTTTAAACAATAAGCATGGGTATAGTGCAAGTATAGAGGCACTGAGATATGGATAAATTCAGAATCTATTTAAAGATGCACTGTGTATCTTTTTTGGTGGGCTGTCTCTCATTTATGTGTCCCCATGGAGATGTTATTGTGTTGCCTGGAATGTTCCACAGTGTGGCATTAAACATATCTCTCCATACAGACAATGCGATGACACCAGCAGGCCAAGTTACAGGTCATATCTGTGGAAAGTAAATTACTTTTTAGGAATACAAATATCTGTCATTGAATAAATGAAAGATAATATAATGCCATCAGGTGGAACATTCCAGGCAAAGTAAGGACATCTTCATGGAGACAAACATGGAAAATCGCTTACCACAACAGTTACATACTGCACTTAAGTTCTTTATTCGAACGCTGTCTTTAAAACTATATCTATTGGTTTCAGAATCATGAAAAAAATAGAACCGTATTTTATATCTTTTGAAAAAAAGAACCAGATGAAAACCATGAATAGAGTAGTTCACTTTACCATCTCATATCTTACCTCATAGATCCAGAATAACCTATGAGTAATTATCCATCTGTCAGTCTCTCTTTCTATCTCTCTATCTCTCTATCTACAATTATTTCCTTTCTAACCATAAACTTCCATTGGCAGCGCATTGTTGCATCACTTCCTGGTCTGTAGCTGGTTCTTTTGGGAGCTCTGAGTAAGTGCGCAGCCTTTAGATCGCCCCAGGCCACTTCTTTTCTGTCTCTCTCCCTCCCTCTTTCCCCCTCTCCGTCTCTCTCTCTCTTTTATCTTAAAATTCAATTCTTTGCTCAAAGCTATCCCGCGTTCACTACTAGGACAACGCATTCTCCTGACTGGATTAGCGTCAAGGTGATGCGTCCTCAGTGGGAGTACATGCAGTCTGTAGTGGCAGAGGGGGAGCCATATGAAAGGATACTACAGATTGGATCACAGCATGGGGAGCATAATGTGAGATCAGATAGAGAAAAGGGCTCTGTGTTACTGAAGGATAACCTTTAACAAAGATATGCAGTTTATGGAATCTGTTTTAGCACTTGTCTGATCACACTCTATTGAGAGTATAATAAAAGCACGACATAAAGACATATGCTTGTAAGTAACGCTTTCAATCGCAGTCTTTTCAAAATCCATATATACGTCATATCACTCAACTTAAAGATGCACTGTGTAACTTTTCTAGTGGAGGGTCTCTATCATATATTATATAAAGAAGTGGACTAAGGGAGTGTGACCCATAGCGGCTCCAGTCAAATGAAGCTCATCAAGGCTAGCAGTTATAGGGGCCAATTTGGAGTTGAGTTCCATATTTGGAATTCCAATCGTGAGTATCATAGGAACCAAAGAGCCAATGCGGAGTGAGACTGCTGAGGGTAATGCCTCTTCCTACCCACACCGCTGTTTTAGCAGGGAGCA
>KN484682.1:18295-28970 GCA_000787095.1 Periophthalmodon schlosseri
TGTTATAAGTCCATACTCAGGGAAGTCTGTGTCTGGTTTGTGCAGTAATCTTCTGAACACATGAATATTGAATGTGGCTTTTAGTGAAACTGTTGCACAGGCCTTACTTCTGCAGTGGGGGGGCGCCTGACTCCAGCTGCCGTTTGGGAGGCACGTCACCTTCTGAGGCCCGTCCAACAGGAAGTTCTTCTTACACAGAAAGTGAACGTCAAATCCCACTTCGTACTCCGTCTTCTGCACAGCCACCACATAACCGTGCTGCACCTCCTGAGGAGGCTGGCAGTACACCTCTGGAAGAGGAGAGACACACTAAAATGCACTGTACAGAATTTAAGCACAGTGTTGTACACTGTTTTAGCCACAAGATGGCACTGTAAGACAACACATCACCAGGCCATAAACTGCACGTTTATAAAGGCCACATTGTACTACTGTGGAGTTATAGCCTCTAATAAACTTCGTGACTAAAGTTTAAGTCAAATATGAACATAAGGATCTACTGTGATTATGTGATTGTCATTTAGGCCTGTAGACAGTACAGACATTATTAGCAACACTTACTTTTACAGATGGGATGGGGATACTGCCAGGTTTGGTTTTCCTGACAGAAGTTCTCACTGCTGCCCACTAAATCCGCTCTGCAGAAAGAGACAGGAGAATGATGGACACAGATGGCAAAGTGACACTTGAGCCGATTCCAGTTTCTGATAAATCGACATTATAAAAAAATAGGTGCAAATGATATCTTTTCATTGCCTTTCTTTTTCGAGCCTGCACACTGCTCTGGCTGACACATCCACTCGTCTTAGTGTGTGGATGACTCAGTGCTAAAGAGGACTCAATACAAGATTAGACTGTTATGACCCAGTTTGCTCAGTTGGGGGAGTGTTGGCTTCATGAAAGACCAAAATGCATTTCCTGTAATTTGTCACTCATCAGTCTTCCAGTGTTTTGTATTTTCCCCTTTTTACACATCTTCTTCTGTCCTCACACTTCCTCTCATGATGTAGGATTTTCACAGAGCACAGTTGGCTTGTATCTTACCCAGACCGGCAGCTGTAGTGGATGGAGGTCCCCACAGCAGCGTTTCCCTGGATACTAAACGTGCCAGTCACATCTTGAGGCAGTGGGCAGGTCAGGGCCTCTGTTAGGTCTGGTTCTGGCTCTGTGATCTGCAAGTCTAAAGGAAAAGCAAAGAGGAAGATAGCGGTAAACATGCAAAAAGATGAGTCAGACACAAGTTGAAATAAAACACAGGTTGGATTCAAAATTGTGACTTGCAGGGCTAAATAATATTTTGTTTGATTATTTGATTGATCACAATTTTTGATGTGATTGTAAGAAAGAACTTTAAAAGGCCCATATTATGCTATTTTCTGATCTACGTTTTAATGTTGTTTCCTCATCACAAACAGACCTGGAGTTGTGTTTTGTTTCATTCAAACATGTTTGACACACAAATCCAGCAAATTTAGGCTGAGTTCTTCTCTCAAACTGAAAACACTCTGTTCTACCTTGTGATGTCATGTGGTAATACAGGAAGTTTTTAAAGTCAATACACTTTCAGTGGAATCATTTGGATAATTTCGGCTCTGGAATTGCCCATCTCTACTAAACAAAAGGTAAAAGGAGCTGTTAACTAGGAAACTACTGTTTCATGACGTCACAGGTGGAACGGGGCATTTGGAGCTTTGGAGATGTAGAGAGCTAATAATAAAGGATTACTTAAACATGTGTGAATGAGACAAAACATAACTCCAGCTATGTTTTTGATGAGGTAACAGCATTATAAAGTGGCTTAAATCTCACAAGAGTCCATTTGTAATGTAAGACCTTTAATAATTCACATTTAAAAAATAAAACACTACCAAATTATTCACTCCAAAGTCCAAAGAGCATTGGCTGTGGACCTCTCCTTTAAAAAGGCCCAAGCTGATCATTGAGCTTCAGAAATGACTGAATCTATGTCTGACTGGTCTAGACAACGTAGCTTGAAATATGAATTAATCAGCTAATGGCAGAAGAATAGCGAATGTGGCAAAAAGTGCAGTTTTCGTATCTAATTGGCAGATATTTGTGTTTGCAAAATTCTGTTCAATTTTACTTATATACCACATTTAAAAACAACTTAAGCTGCCCAAAGTGCTTCACATAAAAAGCCAACAAAAAACTAATACACAGATAATATGATCCAAAAATATTGATTACTATTCTGAAGTCATTTGAACTCATTTGTTTTTAGACAGTGATGCTACTTACAAGACGACAGCTGCATTACTAAATTTGATATGACTTAAAACACCTCATTCGAAATATTTCTAGCTCAAAGTGTTTAAATATGTATCCAGGTTGCTACCGTTTTTGCTCCAGTTACCTCACTTCTCTATATAATCTAAAATGGCATTTGACCCAGTGCCTTGTTTAATGTAAATAAAAATATCCTCCTTCTCAAATCCTAGTTTGAGAAGCAGGTGCAAAACTACTTCTCCAAACACCGCTATCTTGTGTAATCCCTGGCAACTGTTCGTCTCCTGGACATTTGAGTGGCTCACGCTTTTGCAAATATAAATATGAAAGTGGTGCTTCGCTGCTGACCCCCGCACTGTTAGCTTAGAAAGGCAGGGACAGCTCTCGCCTCGGGCCTGTCTTCTGTATCCAATGTTAGAATGTAAAGGGGCCTATGGGAGACGGGTAGTTTTGGAGAGGCTTTGGCTGTGGATAAGAGCCAGAAAACAGTGCCCTGATCTCGGCCACCCACACGGCAGCAGCACCCACAGAACAGGTATAGTTCTGCCTTCCAGCTATGGGAGGTTTTGAATGGCCTGTGGAGTTGTATAATAATCAAAAACCCATTCTAAATTGTGCTTTTGAGGTCCTTGCAATCAGAAGTGTAAGAAGTAAGAAGATTTTATTTTCTAAAGCACACATTTCTAAATAAAAAAATGTACTTTGACTTGTTTAAAGCTGTACTATGTAACTTTTCTATTTGGAGATGTGTGGTCTGCTTGTCATGTCAAGCTATTGTGTTTTCAGTCATTTATTCAATGCTTTTACTGCTCAAAAACATGCTTTCTTACTCTCCACAGATCTAACCTGTAACTTGGCCCAACCGCGTCACTTCCTTGTCTCTATGGAGAAGATTAATGCAATACTGTGGAACATTCTAGGTAATGCAGTAGTCTTTGGGTGCAGTCAGACTTGCACACACACCACATTAACATTGGAAATAAACATGGACTTGACTAAACCAGGTCTGGTGCAGGACTAGATTAAGTTTGTATCAGGACTAAACATGACTCAGACAAGTGTGAACACACCCTGTAGTGTGTAGAAAGAAGTGGATAAGCAGATTAATCTATCTACAGTAGAAATTTGTACTAAAATGTGTGTTTTGGCGGCAAAGTGTCTGTTTGTAGTAGTGAAATGGCAGTAAAGGCAGCAGCAGTGGCCTAATATTAGTTACAGTACCACTGGCAGAAGTATGAGAAGTAGTAGCTTTAATGGCATTCTTTTGGAAGAATGTTCCAGAATATGGCATTAAGCATTTCTGTCTCCACCACAGTGCATGGATGGAGGTCTTGCCCAAGGACAGCTGGAATCAAACCACTGACCTTCAGGTTGCAGGGCGAACGCTGTAACCACTTTATAAAGTCTGTATATTTCAGTGGCAAAGCGAGTTGTAGTAGTAGTAGTGACAAGAGTCTTAAAGGCAGCAGCAGTAGCCTAGTATTAGTTACAGGAGTAGGAGTACCACTGGCAGAAGTATTAGTAGTAGTAACTTTAATGGCAGTACAAGCATTGGTAGGTTAAATATGCTGAATACACAAATCAATCTCTCTCCAAGGATCTCCAAGTCTGCAGCCTTACACAATATGTTCTTTCCTTTTCCTCCCGGTATCACAACCAGATTCAATCACAGAAACTACCAACCGACCCGGCACTCGAGCTCCCAACCGCGAGCCTGGAGCAGCGAGCGTGTCCTTGGCTGGCTTTTGTAGTGAGCGCCCTTATCACAGGCCTCAGATGGGAGCGGATGAGAGGAGGAGAAAGAGCCCGAAGCAGCAGGATCCAAAGACCGCGCTGCTGCTGTGATGCGCGCCCACTCACGGACACACAACGGTGACACCTTCAGAGCACCAGCCGCTAATGTATACCTCTGCTTGTGCCACTCTGACAGTGCTCCACCGCCCACTGCAGCTCCACAAGCCTATAGGACTCCACTCACACAATGAAATCCACCCACCTCCTGCCTGTCTCGCAGTACAGCTCGCATCCATCACTATTCGCTCTGTATTTTCTTTTTAATCGAGAAGAATCGCGAGGGGAGACCGGGGATTTTCTCAATTGTTTCTTTTGATGCTGTAGTCCTTGCAATAAGAGGATCTTGTTTTCTGCAGCACAGATGTATAAATAAAACAAATGCGCTTTGACTTCTTTAAAGATGCACTGTGTAACATTTCTGGAGGCAGGTGCGTGATCCGTTTGTCTCCATTCGCTGGACATTTATTGAGTTACAGGAGGTTTTATAGCTCAAAAATACTCGGAAAAACACGCATTCTTACTGTGTGCAGGTCGCCTCTCTACAGATCTAACCTGTAACTTGGCCCAATCTCGTCACTTGCTTGTCTCCATGGAGAAGTTTAATGCCATACTGTGGAATATTTAAGGCAAAGAGACAAGCAAGAGAAGTTACATAGTGCACCATTATGTATTCATCAGGCAAAAGACCCAGAATCTTGTTTTTTTGTAAATAAAATCACTGGTGATGCACAGTAAGAAACATGCAGGAGTTTGGCTGGCTGCGCATGGGCCCTTTCTTATGCATCTGTCCGACACCATGTTTTCTGATATAGTAATAAAACATTTTCCATATACAGCCCAGTTTATCACAATCCCTTTATTTTTAACCGAGAGGAATCGTGAGGGGGACTGGAACCCCACTGGCTCTAAAAAGTGTGTGTACTTTTGCTCTCAGTGTGTGAGAAAAGAAACAAAAACAAGATCTTGTTTTATAAATACTGACAGACTCAGGCAGAGAGCAGAGGTGGGAAGAATACTTTGAAAATGTACTTAGTTACAGAATACTGAATACTTTAACTCTGAGCTGCATTTAAATTATAGTGTAAAAACGCAACATAGGATTAAAAACAGCTTTATATTTGCATTTATTTACCACATCTGCACTCACCACAATAGCTGGGTTTTCTATTTTTCTCACTAATTCTGTGCAGTTTGAAGCCTAAATAACATTATCAAACACCACCATGTATTCCTTCGATTTTTAGAAAAGTAGTTGAATACCACCAAACGAAAAAGTTACTACTACCAAATGAATACAGTTACTCAAAATTAGTATTCTGAATGCGTATTCTTGGTACATGTATTCAGTTACTTCCCAATACTGGCAGAGAGCAGAGGTGGGTATAGCAGCAAAGATCTGTACTCGAGTAAAAGTACTGATACTTCAAGTGACATTACTCAGTGAAAAGTTGTGAGTTAAACGATAACATAAACATACTGCTAAGCTACTGAGTAAGTGTTTAAACATTACATCTTATTTGTGATTTTGAGATAATGTAATCGAATGGACAAAAGTGTAACTAATGCATAAAGAATAGATTATAAAACATCATATCTGAAGGTATATTGGTTAAGGTTACATTGTTAACATAAAGCATAAAGCATTTTTACTTCAGAAAAACACTCAAGTGCAAGTATGGTGTCTTAAAAGTACAAAAAGTACACGTAACACATGACTCCCCACCTCAGGCAGTGAGGAGGACACCACTGTAGAGACCTGTATCTATTGTAACTATTGTGAGTGGTAATGTTTAACAGCAGGAGGCCTCAGTGAGTCTTGTGTCAGCAGCCCCATAAAAAGTCTATTTTTAGTTTGAATGATGCCAATTTTGCGGTGAAAGCTCATAATAACGGCGTGTACTTTTAGAAGGTGTTTCTAATAGAGTTTAATTCAAGTTCAATAGACTCTTACGGACTGAAAAAGACATGATTCATTGTTGCTGTTGCTACACAGAGTGAAGAGAGACGGAGCATCTGTGCTGAGCTGGACAGCAAAACGGATGAGCAGACAGTATAATATCTAAAGATACACTTTGTAACTTTTCCGGTGGAAGGTCTGCCACCTGCTCGTCTCAGTGGAGATGCTATTGCTTTGCCAAGAATGTTCCAGAGTACGGCATTAAGCGTATCTATCTCCACCACAGTGCACGGGTGAAGAGTCTCTAAAAGTAATGCATTTACAAAGTGATTTTCCTCTGAGAACCCGGACTCAATGTTCTTATTATTTCACTGAAACAAGCTAAAATTATATTGTCTAGATTTTTGCCAATTTATGCTTTTTATCACCATTTTTACTATTTCCCTAGTTGCTATGACAACAAGACGAGTGTCCCGGCACTGCAGTTTCTCATCCAGCGCTCTGGAGTTTCACTGTGAAAATTATTCATTTCCTTGTGGCACAATCACTGGGCAACATGGACAGAGTCTCTGCTTCTGCGTGAGTCAAGTCTATACAGGACAGTTATTAGAGGTGTTGAAACAGAACAGACATAATCACATTTTAAAAAGTAGATTTAACTGTGTCCTGGGCTGTAATGACTGTACAGACTGAAGACCTATGTATTATTAAAAAGCAGACCTGAAGTTATTTAAAATGACTTCCGATTGTGATGATGCTCAGTAGATTAAAAGACAAATTAAGAAATATGATTTAATTAAAGGGTCCATATTACACTATTCTCTGATCTATGTTATAGTATTGTTCCTGCATCACAAACAGACCTGGAGTTGTGTTTTGTTTCATTCACACATGTTTAACACACAAACCCTGCAGATTTAGGCTGAGCTCTTCTCTTTTAAACTGAAAACACTCTGTTCCACCGTGTGATGTCATGTGGTGATACGGGAAGTGCTCCACCTTCACTAGAATTATTTGGATGATCTCAGCCCCGGAATTGCCCAATCTCTACGAACTAAAGGTAAAAAGTATCTGCTCACTCGAAAACCACCGCTTCATGACATCACAAAGTGGAACAGAGCATTTTGAGCTTTGGAGATATAGACAGACTAATAATAAAGGGTCACTCAAACATGTGTGAATGAAACAAAACACAACTCCAGGTGTGTTTTTGAGATAACAGCATTATAACGTGGCTTAACGCTCACAGGAGTCCATTTTGTGTAATACAGGACCTTTAGGTGGTCTGTTTTGATAGAGTGCCATAGGTCATACCATTTAAAGTTCTACTATGTAACTTTTCTGATTGAGGGTCCATGTTATTGCTTCTCCTGAAATGATCCACAATATGACATCTATCTCCATGGAGACAAGCATCTGTGGTAAGGCAAGTCTGCTCACAATAAGAATGTGTTGAATAAAGAATAAAATACCTAACACTGAATAAATGCAAGATAAATATGTTTAAAGCCAGACTGTGGAACATTCCAGGTAAAGCAATAACAACTCCATGGAGATGAGGCAGTGAAAGCACCAGCAAAATTACATAGTGGACCTTTTAGTTTAAAAATAGGTTTTACATTTCGTGAGTTAACCAGCATTCGTACCTGTGCAAGTGGGTTCGTCCCCGCTCCACTGTCTGTCACCTTGGCAACGGCGAATAACGGCATCCAAGCCGCTGGACAGAGCGTAGCCGGGTTTGCAGCGCGCCTCGAGCAGAGCGGAGAAGGAGTGAGTGGGAGACAGCAAACGCACCTCCATGTTCTCTGCCACAGGGAGAGGCCAAGGACACGTCCGGCCTGTAGTAAACACACAAACACACAACAGTGACTGAGTGAGAATGTTCTGTGTCTCTCAGTGTAAAAGACTTTATAGAGTTTAGAGTTTATGATGCTGTGGGATGTGATGGTAAAGTGTCAGACGGCAGGTCCAAGGATGATATGACCGAAAACAAAAACAAAAAATGTGTTTTTAGAGCCCATATTATAATTTAAATGTTATCGTAATTCAAGATGTTTGTATCTTTCTATATTTTATGCAAAACTAACTAAAATCATCTTAACTGTAATTGGTCAAACCCACCTGTCACTCACTCTGAGGATAGCAGCCTGACCAATAGGAGAAATGGGTGGGGGAAAGTGCATTAAAGCTGCTTTAAACTGAATCACTGGAATAGCAGATTGTCACAGGGATCAGCTCCTGATTAGATTTGTTTGCATCATATCGCCCAGCCCCAGCAGCGCATATGTCATTCTTAACTGTTTTTGAATGTAACCTTCAGACTTATAAAGGAGTTTTTCTATTTGGAGAGACTGCAAATTGCGTGGTATTTATTTCTTTATTTTTGTAATGTAGTTGTTAAATTTGTTAAATTGTTAGTAACATTTACTTCTTGGCCTAGTTTCCTATAGCGCCACATTGGATGGAACTGTAGCTCTACTCTTGCCTGAGATGAAGTTTTGTTACTCTTTCCACCGTGAGTCTTAATCATTTGAACATTTGTGTTTCTTTGAGTTTTATGCAGCTAAAACCTGGAACAGTCGTCCTGAAGATGTGAGACAGGCCTCTACTTTGACAATGTTTAGATCCAGGCTCAAAAGGTTTTTATTCTGCACTCTTCTCTTTTAATGTTCATTTTATGGTGATTATTTATGTTTATTCTGCACTTTCTCTTTTAATGTTCATTTTATGGTGATTATTTATGTTTGCATTGTGATTTTAATGTCTTTCTATTCTGTAAAGCACTTTGAATTACTTTGTGTATGAATTGTGCTGTACAAATAAACTCGCCTTCTTGCACATTGCCATTTAAAAACACATAAATCAGTTACGCCAAGACTTACTTCTCTTATTTGAGCAGCAGTTTCTCCAAATACTTTTATTCTCACTTTAGTCAATTCTTGGCCGACTGCTTTGTACGTCTACTTGAGTGCTATTATTTTGAAGTAACAATACTTGAGTACTTGCGTAAAATACTTTGTTCCTCTGCTCACCTCTGATTACATGTTGATAGACTAGTAATTAGACCCAGTAATTACAAAAATATTAACAAACCAGATCAAAACATCTGTGTTTTGATCATTAAAAGACAAATTATTCCATAGAAGTTTGTCTTAAGCTCAGTTTGAAACTATAGGGTTTTTAAAATGTTGTGACGTTGTGAACTCAAAATAACAGAGCACTAATGAGGCTGTAGCAATAGCCCCAGTCTCTGTGAACGACCCTTTTCACACAATAATAAAATGTTATAACGAGCTTTGGCAGAGCTCTTCAACACGCGGCGCATTTGGGAGCTTGTATTTCCCTGGTGAGGGCCCACACAGATGTATGTTGGCACAGCTGTGAGCGCAAACACAAACAGTTTAATGAGGCCTGAGACAACACTCCCACAGACAGTACCTGGAGCCACACAGCTGAGCCCACACTGGCCATCGCACAGACACTGGCGCTTACTGCCACAGTCCTGGTCCAGTGTGCAGGGACGGGGGCAAGTCCTCCTCCTCTCCTGCCCCAACAGCCGCTCCGGACACGAGTCTGCGCAGATACCACACACATACAGTTAGGAGGGCGCAGATGACCCCCTGGTAAAGCTGTAAACCAACAATGACATTTAGTGCCCCCATTCTGCTTTGTTTCTCCTCTTTGTGACACTCAGGTCAGTGTGGGTGGTCAAACATCCCAGGAGGTTAAAGGGCATTTACAAAGAGATAAGTTTCCTGAATGTTGTCTATTCTTTGTACAGTCTGAAGCTTTTCCATATGCGCTCGATCACACACACATACCTCATGTATTTTCTACTGCGCAGACACACCCTCAATGTCTAGAACATTTGTGAGGAGGGAGTCTAAGGGGGACCGGGCTCCATCCTTCACTTCTCAGAATGAAAACATATGTGTTACAGTACAGTACATGTGACCTGCTCCACACGCATGCAGCAGCAGTGGGCCTAGGACGTCCTGTACACACCTGGTCATGTGACCATCTGTTCTGCGCTGGAGGCCAGCTGTGTACTGACTGTGTTAATTGAAGAGAAAGTCGAGGCAAAGGTCAGCGCTCATTAGTCCAGAGGCAGTGGCACACTGGGACATGCTTTTACATACAAACAGGTGTGACAGACTCACCTACAGTCTTTATGTAATAATAATAATGCAGTGGGTTTGTTATGCACTTTTCAAGACACATAAAGCACTTCAGAGAGCATTATTCACTCCACGCTCAGCGGTGCTAAGCTACTACTGAAGCTACAGCTGCCCTGGGGTAGACTGACAGAAGCGAGGCTGCCAATCTGCACCATCTGCTCCATCTGCTCCTGCGACCACCACCAATGCACACACCACTTTTATACTAGGCAAGATGGGTGAAGCTTCTTGCCTAAGGACGCAACAACAGAACTTGGTCAAAGCAGGAATCGATCCTCCGACCTTTGAGTTGGGAGAGGACAGCTCTAACCGCTGAGCCACTGTCACATCCACATCTGTAGTCTGTATATATCCAGGTGTAAAAGACTCACCTGCAGTGTGTGTGTCCAGGTGTAATGCACTTACCTACAGTCTGCAGAGACACGCTCCCCACCAGAGCCCACAGGGACAGCAGCAGCAGGACACTCTCCATCCTCACAGTCAGTCAGTCTGAAGGAGGAACAGCACAGGCAGCACTTTTAAGGGTGCTGAGCTATGGGGGAGTGGAGGGGTGGGCTGG
>KN484682.1:29070-44370 GCA_000787095.1 Periophthalmodon schlosseri
GCACACATCTGGTTCATGTTGAAAAGCAATGAATTAGAAAAAAAAATCTCGCAATAAGAAGACCTTTCACCCAATTTATTCCGAGTCTGATAAACGAGCTGATGTGGCCCATGTTCCTGTGGACCACACATAGACAAAACAGGAAGAAACAGCCAAATAAACAGCACATGTCCCTGATGACGTCTCTGCATTAAATTTGAATTCCTCGATAAGCATCAGAGCAGAAATGTGTCTTTTTCCAGTTTAAGTGTAATCTTAGTTATGACCACATTTCAGTAAATACAGACGATTTTTAATGTCAGGGGAAAGATTGTGTCTGAAGGCCCATGGGAACAAACCTTGTGCTTTTGTTGTGTAAGAAGCAAACTGATTTGGTTTATGAAGGAATGTACACAATGTAGGCAAACATGGGCGCTATCAGGACAAGTCGTCCGGGAACCGTTTACTTCATTTGGATAAAAAAATAAAATAAACTCTCTGAGAAGTTAGAAGCATTTTGCAAATAAACAGTAGAAAGAAGACTGGAAATGTATAAGGGCCGAAAATGTACTGAAAAGTAAAAAGTATGCATGAAAAAACTACTCAAAGTACTAGTTAGTTACTCTCTAAGGCAATTTTAGTGTAATTTAGATCAGTGGCTCTCTTTTCACACCAAGTACCACCAAAGACAAGATTTGGCTTCCCGAGGACCCCCAGATCTAAATATAACAGACTATTCCAGGTCTGATCAAGGCTAAACCAGGTCTATAGGTGGATTACACCATTTCCACTGTAGTTCTAAACACGGGAAGATAAAAAAAAGTGGATAAAATGAACTAGGCAAACCCACAAACTGAGTCCAAGTACCACCTGAAGGAGCTCGTACCACAGTTTGAGAAACACTAGTATGTATCATTACTTTACATAAAACTTGATTAATTGGTTCTCTGCCTGGCAACCTCACTGTTAGCGTCACTGGTTCTTGTCCAATTGTTTCTCTATGAGGTTTTTGCAGAGTCACACTAAAGTGAGGACATATTTAAAGCTGAGGCGGTGGACGTCAGTGACAAAATGTTAAACACTACACAAATAAAATGAACACTTCACCGGAGGAAACTTATGTGTTTAGAAAGAGAGCTGTTTGTGTCTCTGTGCTAACGCTAATGCTAATTTTGAGGCGTAATAAATAATAAAAAAAATTGAAGTATTCTTCAAATAAAAAAATAATTGTGTTGTCTTTATTTTAATTAATTTGAATTTTAATAGGTTGTTTATTTTATGTTTTCCCATTTTAATAAAGTGACTGTTAGCTCTGAGACACAGTGAGCTGCACAGAGCCAATTAAACAGTTTAAAGCACAGTTAACATATTTAAAACTGTATTCTGCATATTTGCTGAGCTTTGGCCGATCAGAGCAGGCGATACAGTGCTGTTCTGTGCCCTGTGAATGTGAATAAGTCACCAAATATCTGATCCAAAGTGCTCTGACAAGGCAAGAAATGTAAAGTAAGATGGATGCTTGTTTTAAAAGGCAGAATACATTCACAGTTAATCACCAAGTCTTTAGTTAACGCTTCTCCACTCTGCTTTGGTCCATTAAAATCATTTCTGATCCCAATAATATAATTAGTTGAGTATTAAAAAATGTAATAGGATTGAAATTGGCTAAAAGCTTTAAGCTCTAAAGTAAATGTTCACATTTTTATACAGCGCTTTTCCACCTTCAAGACACTCAAAGCGCTTCACGTCAAGGAACCACTCACCCATTCACACACACATTCATACACCAGTGTACGCAGACACTGGGGGCGAGGTGGGTTAAGTGTCTTGCCCAAGGACACAACTACAGCATTCATCTGTGTGAGCTGGATTTGCACCGCTGACCTGTGAGTCGGTGAAACTGACCGCTCTGCCAATGATGTTTTTTATGTTGAGAGCGGGATTTGAACCGCCAACCTTCGGATCAGTGGGCAAACTCTCTACCAACTGAGGTACTGTCGCCACACGTTTAAAAATCTAAGCCCACTACTTAATTACGGTACCATGGATATTTACAATTAGCCCCTATAAATAAAACAAACTCCAGTGAATGAGAACAATGAACAATCTTTTATTGGTGTTTTTGGGGAAAATCGTAACTACATCCAGATGCCCAGTATTACACAGACTGGGCACCACTGACACCACTGATACAGCAGGACAGTTGTAGTTCAATTAGAGATCACAACAAGAGTCATCATCAACCACATCTGTGAGGACATGAGGCTAGATCCTGTAGGGGGAGCTAACGATCACTCGATGAGGCGGCTGAGGGAAAACAAAACCGATAGTGTGCACGTGCATACCCAGTCCGTACATCACCAACGAATGCATTTGTATGTAAAGTCCCAAACCAGTGCCACGTGTGTCATTATCCCGAGTGGCGAAGTATTGAATATTTGGATGTTATGTTGTGTTAGGAGAACAAATACACCAACGAATAAGAACTTTCCCATTTAAAGTCTTTCTGTTGCAGATCAGGTTTGCAATCCTAAGAAAGAAAAAGCTAATACAGAATAGTGACATTTAAAAGGGGAATTAATTAACCATAACATTGATATTAGCAGTAATTGTTCAACATAGGGATTCAAATCACACATCCCTCCCACTGAACATGACATAGTGTACCAGGCCCTGTGCAGGTCAAGCTTATACATACAGTATAAAGTATATATCAATTACAATGTACTGAAAAAATAGCTTTATAGGTAGCAACAAGCTGTGGAACAATAGTATAGGAACTTTTGGCTTTAGTCTCTCACAGGAATTTGAGAATTGAAGTCTATTCCAGTCGCTGGGAAAAATAAACCCAGGTCTTGGAATATAAATATACAGAAAGAGTAGGCCCAAAATACACACAATATTCAATCTCATGTAGATAATTAAAACAGTAAAAATCCGTAAATGGAAAATCAGGATTGCAGAAATTGATACAACACTGACAAACCCTTAAACCAAAACAACGGGGAACGAGCATCAATAGACTGAAAATTGTATATGGACTAAAATCAGGGGGAGTCTCAACAGGCTTTTGACATACAAGTATTATAAGTAATATTGGTTTTTAAAAATGTACCACTCTTGAATAAAATTATTTGTACATGTTGTTATGAGCTGGTGGTTAAAGTTGACAAACACTGACTGGTCAATCTTTATATATAATAGTGTTGGATTGTACACACGACATCTCCCCTTGCCAAACACACTCAATCCAGATGACAGGAAAGGAGCAAGAAAAGTTAAGTGCTTACGTCAAATCAACAAAATGTGTATCTAAACAGTTTAAACATCATTTTGCTCTGTATATTACAAACATTAATCGCATCCTCAACCCTGCCGCAGCCTTCCGAAAACACACTCCATGGCTAATCATCTCCTGAATCATCTATACTAAAAGATATTTACCATAGTATATCCCTCGCTATGCCCCGTCATGTAGAAAATATACAAAATTACTCTTCAAATTGGCTCTCCCGCTAATTATTCTGAAGTATTATAAAAATATACATTTTCCAATAACAAAACTCTTAAAAGTCACATCTTTCACCGGTTAAATTATTCGTTCTATCTGTTGCGTTTTAAGAGTTGACAAAACAAGACACCTGAGCTTCAATAAATGATCTCCTCTGATACATTCAACATCTTCATCATCATCATCATCATCATCATCCCCTCATTTAGTCCATTGATTCACCAAAATGTAATGTTCCAGACTGAATCAAGCTTGTTCCTGCTCCTCGTTGTATAGCGCCCCTCACTGGTCGGCCAGGCGGTTCTCGTATTTACTGAGGATGTTGCGGCAGCGGCCCAGCTCTTTCCGCATCTCGGCCACCTCTTGCCGGAGCGCCGCGTTTTCCCGCTCCAGATACGCGGCGCGCACGGATATCTGGTTCTCTTTCAAGCGGCGGGCATCTCGGGAACGCTTGGCCGCTTCGTTGTTTTTGTATCGCCTGGTCCAGTACTTTTCATCCTGGGAAAAAACACAAACAAACTGATGTAGTTTCATGACAGTAAACAGCTGTCGTCAGTATTGGGGGGGGGTGATATGACAAAAAGTATATCATGTTTTTTTCTCATATTGATCTATTTATTTTTCTTATTAAAAAAACCCCCAAAAAACTACAGACTTTTAATCATGGCCTTTTAACATAAAAATAGTGAAATTTCTTCCTCCACAGTCTGAAGCTCCTTTCACTGGCAGAAGATTGTCTATAGACCTCTTGATTAAAAAGGCCCAAGCTAATCACTCATTTAGAAAAGACTGAATCTCAGGCTTGATTGAAATTTGATTAACTGCACAGGCCTAATCAATATAAACAAAAATATAACTGCTACTCAATACTATGCAAGTATATGGTACATATAAAGGCAACTGTCAAGTACAATACAAAATACTATAATGAAGCAACGTTACCCCAAAATGCACCAATAATGAAGCTTTCCATTTCTACTGAGCTGACTTTAAAATATATAAAAATGGTCACATTTATGCAGTGCTTCTCTACCTTCAAGGCACTCAAACCCCAATATAATATATACCTCCATTGTTTGTTTATACTATTACATAGTAATAAATTAACCTATACAAACATATACAATAATATTTTTTTAAGGTGCAGTGTTACTTCCCTGGTGGAGGGTCTGCAACCTGCTTGTCTCCATAGCGACGTTACTGATTTGCTGGGAATGTTCCTCAGTATATCAATAAACTTTTCTACTTTGCATTTATTCAATTACCGTATTAGTTTTTTGTTTTTTTCTCTCTCTACAGATTTGATTAAGTTTAATGCCATATTTGGGAACATTCCAGGCAAAGCAATGATGTAAAGGAACCCCCACAGGGAAAGTTACAAAGTGTCCCTGGGAGACTTGATTTTCACTTTATTTAATCAAAACCAACAAAACGTATAAAAATAACTGTGACCTTTCACTCTTACCTTTAAGTTATCCGGCACCAGGATCTTGCGGGCCTTCTTGATCATCGGCTGTGGCTTGAGTTCCTCTTCGCTGAACGAATGCCTTCGCGGGTCAAAGGACTGCTGCGAGCCTTCGGACATGTCCATCTCGGAGCCCTCCATGTCGAACATCCCCATCACGTCCGGCCCGCTCCCCGTGGGCGTCAGGAGAGGAGGGCAAGAGGAGGAAGAGGAGGAGGAGGGGGACTCACAAGATTCACCGATACTGGACTGGCTCCCTAAAAATCACAATCACAAAAATACATTCAGTACATAAACTTAAAGTGCATATAACAGGTTAAAGTACTTTTTCACTAAAATATTACATTTAAAATTTAACCACAAATCTTACCAAGTTTTGCTTATTTTTTAAAGTTAATTATTTACTTCCTGGTTGGACACAGGCAGCAGATATGACATGCACAGAAGTGATTTCAGCTGTTACCTAGCAACCATAATGTTAACAAGGGTCAAAACCTGTCTAAATTGCACAATAGTTACGAATAAATTAATAAAAATAGATAGCAACACCTTTATTTTGTTAAATGAAGGTTTAAACTGTCCCAAATATCTGTCCCTTCCCCATAAATTGCCTTTGCATTTTGGGATTTTTTGGTGTTGATGGCACAGTTCGAGGTATTCTGCTTTAAAACTCACCACTACTTCTGTATTTTTGTACTTTTCTTGTCACCTTTTTCCACAAACTGACACTTAACTGATTTAAAACTATGCTAAATATTTACCTCAGCTACTACCCCACCGAACTGAAATGAAGTGATCATTTGAAACCCGTCGTATAGGCTGCACTTGAACATCTTAAGCGGCTCAATACTTATGACACCGTTTGGCCAGTAGGCGGTAGCAGAGGGTCGCTTCTCTCCCAAGGAGCAACAAACAACATTCCTCTGCTTCAATCGTGGCCTTAACTGATTGAAAAAAAACTAAGACATTTCCAAAGCAGTTTTAAAAAAGAAACCACACGGAAATTAACGCACAAATTAATTATACACTTACACAGTTAATGATACACTAAGATGCTATGATTAAATCTTAACAAAATTAACATTAAATTATAACCGTAGAATTCTGTCTACACAAAAACTAAAACGGTTTTATATTGTAAAATTTGCTGCTTTTGTATTTGACACGTTAACCAGCCATTTTCAGGTCAGGTGAAGGTACATTCAGAACGTAAATTAACATACACAAGTCAGAACATATACAAGTCATATATGGGATAATGTTATGTAATTTCTTCCCCTCCCCTTTAAACCAGTTCCTGCAAGTGAGGCCAGTATAGGGCTAAACATTAGAGCACTATATGCAACAGTGTGTCTTTACCAACCATCTCCTCAGCATTATAAGTCTTTCCTATATATGAATCTGACTGGCTAATTACAGTGAAGGCCAATGGTACAGCTTTGGTGGCTGTGTGTGGCCCGGTCAAGCCCTTTACACACCCTCCTTTGGTTTATACTTTTCAAACACACTTTCTGAATCATAACCTCAAAATAGCAAAGTAATGTCATATGTACACAGGCTGACAATGGCAATGCACAGCAATCAAAGTCCCTTGCAACTTGTGTGTTCTGTAATTTACAATCGGGACAAGCTAAATCTTACATATTTGAGATATATCGGGAACTAATAAAAGCGTGT
This sequence comes from Periophthalmodon schlosseri, assembly GCA_000787095.1. Lineage (NCBI taxonomy): Eukaryota > Metazoa > Chordata > Actinopteri > Gobiiformes > Gobiidae > Periophthalmodon > Periophthalmodon schlosseri. Next base: position 35,703 of record KN484682.1, read on the forward strand.
AGCTCATTTTGAAACCATATTTAGGGATCTGTTTTATATTATTAGAGCAATAATAAACTATACAGTCAAATTGGCACCTTGCAACAGGTCACGTGCTTCAGTAAATGAGGCAGCATTGTGTCACATGAGTAATATCTAACAAAAGGTTGTCACACGAAAATAAAACACAAGGTTGCAAACTGGTCAACAAATTCCCATAATTGCAAGGACAATGTCTCTATAACTGCCAAATGGATTACATGGTGTTCCCAAAAACTCAAACACAACTAGATCTGTCTGTCCAGTTTGTCAGTAAACGTCCACATCTACCTCTCTGTGTAACACCAAACCACAACACACAATTATTTATACTCCTTAAAGAGCCTAAACTAAATAGTGTAAGCAGCTCAGACTGGCTTATGTTTGCAGACTGCAGGATACATTTCATATTATCTTGTGTTTTTTAAGCTTTAAAAACGATGACCTTTTCTTCACACGTCAAATAACCTTTAAAATAACCTTTCCCGATAAACCAACGAACCAACAAAGACAGTGCTTTCTAAATATAACATAATTACATGAGGAAATAGAAGTGGTAATAACAATGATAATAATAAGGTGTAAAAGGCTTTGTAAATAGAATACAGTGATATTTGGACATAAGATTATTGACAAAACTATCTTCTATATCTTCAGAAACGTGCCTATGGGTCCAGGTTGTATTGCTGTTTGCCTCTGGACCAGACCTCCCTTGAAAATAGATCTTAATATATCTTTTCTGGCTAAATACCTCAAACACCAGTAAGATATTAGATGATTGTAATAGTCCTATAATCACTATTGAAATCAGTAGCTGCAAAAACCAGTGTCTTCCTGTTTCTGTATTCATCGCTCTCCCTCTCCGCTCCTCCCTCTCGTGCTCTGGCCCCGCCCCTGTTCCCTGGCTCTACTCCGCACGTGTCCCGACGCGTGCACATGGCTGTGGCGTGTGAAGCAGGGAGAGATTTAAAGACACGCAACTCAACACACTCTAGCCTCTCTCTGCCTTCACAATGTTTTGATTCCACCAGCACCATATTAATAATTGTCTCTCGCTTGCACAAAAGTGATTAGATAGAGTGAAGTAAAAACAAAACTTTGGTATTGTAAATGAGGGCCTTATGTATAGTTTGTTGATGTTTCAATAATCCATATTCTATTAGACTCTTACAGCTTAGATCTGACTAAGCAAAAATACCACAGATTTCAGGCATGTTATTCAAAGTATTTAAAGGAAACATACTGGCTTGTCATGTTTTAAACTCGGAGCAGGGTTAAAAAGCTGAATCATTATTTTGTTGGACCGACAGCCACATAACCTTGATTGTGGTTGAACTTGTATTGAGTTCGGGGCCCTGCTGGTTTCGTATCAGCTACAGGGAACAGCTTGTCTCTTCTCGTTTGTCAACTTTACCGGTTTTTTCATTGTTTTGCGTCGGAAGAACCTTGGTTCGAATGTACCGCTCTGTTCTCGCCTTAGCCATTTCTTAGCTGTCTGTCGAACCAGTCAGGTAGAAAATGGTGGCTGTTACTGTAACTCACCGTGCAAACAGTCGCCGCTTCCTCCGGTGACACCTTGAGCGACTTCCAGGCCGATGAGAGAGGGGGAAGACGAAGGGTGAGATGAGGGTGAGGAGGACGTGGAGCAAGGGGGGGAGGAGGGCGGTAGGCACTGGGAACTCTGATTGGGCACAGCTGATTGGGGACTTTGCGATGGTATCTGAGCGGCACTGGAGCTATTGTTGTTGCTGTGCCCGCTCCCCATCCCGTTTTCGGTCAAAAACTCCTCTAAGTCCATGTACTGAAGCTGAAAGAGGCCCCCGTCGGCGGGCAGCGTGCGATCCCACAAGAGAGGCCCCAAGAACTGGTTGAAATTTCCACCTCCTCCACCTCCTCCTCCACAGCTATTACTGTTGTTATTACTGCCAGATAGTCCACTTCCATTCCTCATACTGCACAATGAATCCACATCCAATTCCAACGATCTGTCTTTATCTGGAAAAAAAAACAACGAAATGTTTAGATTTGAAATGTAACTTGACAATCTATTGCGTGGTAACAGGTGGGCATCCCTTCCTGTCTTATGCAGATTCACAGATGGGCCAGATGGAAGCTAAACTGTGGTATTAAACAAAAGCTGGGACCACGCTGCATATGTCAACATTTGAGAAAACTGCAAAAGTACTCAAGCACGTGCCTGTAGAAGAGCACTGTAATTAAGTCACATGTAATCGACAGAATCTGAAAACTAATTACAATATAAGCAATGAGAATCCACCAATCACAGGAGGAAGCCGGTTTGAGAGCTGGATAACAGTGGCTGCTACTATGGTATAAAGGCCTGTGTGGTATATAGGCTGGTGCGATTAATCAATTTTTAATCAAGATCTAGATTCTGCCATTTGTAATTGTCAGTTATATGGTTGGGTCTTTTTAATCAAGAGGTCCACAGCCAATTTGTCAGTAAAATCATGTGGTTTGGAGCAGAGCTGAGACTTAAAACGTGTGACTTTTTGTAAACGGCAGTGATTAAACGCCTGTATCGTTTATTTTCACAAAATTAAAATATTGGAAAGATATTTTTACATGACAAAAATAAATTGAAACTAAAATGTAGATTGCTGAATATGAGGAAGAAATCATGATTCATTTTTTGGCATATCGCCCAGGCCTAATGGTATGCAGTAGTAATAATAATAAAGACGCCTAAACCAGTATTATAAAAATAAACTGTTGTTGTAATTACCCTTCGAGTCACACGGGGTCTTGATGCGCTGGTCTCCCTTCATGGGATGTTGCAAGAGAGATTTGAGTCCTGCCATGGAGTTGAGCTGACCACCTGCAGGCTGAGAACAACTTCCAAACTGCGGGCTTGCACCAGCGGGGAGGTCAGGCGTGGGGGGGAGCTGCGCGAGCTGTCTGGACATCCTCTGGGCAGATGGGCCGCAGATATGGACACCTGGAGCACTTGAAGAGGCGAGGCAAACTTGCTGGAGAATCTACCAATAGGACAAGTACGCTGTGTGTGCAGGGCAAGCGAGAGGGGAGGGGGGTGAGAGGGAAAAAGATCAATTTGAGCGCACATGGAAAATACAGTGAAGTGTAATGAGCATAAGACAACGTTAATGACGCAGTTATAAAGCGTAGGTATGTTATAAACTGCTCCTTACCTTTGGAGAGAGTAGCTTTAGCGTTTTGTGGAAATACTTTTATCCGTGTGTTCCATGGCAGCAGAGGAGTTCAAAGTGTTGTGCAGATTACTCCCCGTGCGCGGTGGTGGGAGGGACTGTCACACCAGAAGTGTCCATAATAAACGCAACAGCCGTAAAATGCAATAAAAGATTTGGAAAAAATACACGAACCGAAGCTACAAATTCGATCTCGTAGCGGACAGGTTGAATACGATCCTCTAATACGTCCGGAAAATGCACTATGTCAAAACAAAACAAATGAAAAAGAACTGCGCAAGTAAAGTCATACCACGAGAGCAGTGGCCGTGCTGGTCAAATGACAAGTTGTATTGGTGCTGCTCCTGAGCTGTGGCGCTTTGCAGAGCGCCGAGGGAGGAGGGGTCGTTTCCTCTTTCTGTCTGTACTTTTTTGCATCCGGTAGATCCGGTCACGGGCGCAGGGGCTCGGGTTTGTGGTGAGGCCGCGTTAGAGCGTCCTCTCAGCACAGAGCCTCAGCTGGAGCAGACACGGGCGCTGCGCCTGACGTCACGGCCCGCGGAACAAGCGGCTAGCGCGAGAGGGGCGTGGCCAAGGGATTATTATTTATGGGACACACCTACTCCTCGTGCCACACCTCGAGGAACAGGCTGTTTGTTTAGTCTGACAGGGACAAACTTTATCTCCAATTTGTTTCATTTCAAGAGCACAGTGATACCTCATCAAATCTGTGGCTCCGATATAAGACAGATATTACGCCCCAACTTATTATAATTATGTGAAGACACTAAAGGCAGATTTAAGCGCGTTCTCCAAGTACATTTTAAACACTTTCATTATTTTCTTAGTTTTGGAGCAGGTGAAATACCACAGTACTTTTTGGTAATCCACTAAAACGTGAGGGCATCGTTTTTACAGGATGAGGGACGCTTCTGCACGTTGCCTCCCGGTGTACAATAGCTGTTCCCACTCACGTGTACCCTACACGGTGAAGCGAGGGCTGTCCGCTCGCGGCTCTGCCACTGATTGGGTTCGTATTATCCAGACTCCGCCTCCAGCACGACTCCATTGGCCACAAATAGGTCGACTCGACCCGCCTTCACGGATTCTCCTTGTGCATGCCACGGCCGCGTGAGACCGACTCGAGCGCGAGGCTGTTGTCCACTGTAGCAGCAAAGCACATGTACCCCAAGACACTACCATTTACCCCTGCTTTGTGTTGAGAGAGCACCATTTCAGGTGAATGACAGACACATTGGTAGGTTTAATTTGACCACTTAGTCCAGCCTTGGAGGTACCAGACAGTAGAGATTATATTTGGGCCCAAAACATTGTGCGTTCAGTATGATCCTGGCATTCAAAGGCCAGACACATGATACCTGGACATTTCCAATACAGAGTTTAATGGGACTCAGCGCAGTTGCACACTATTTTAAAAGTACTGCCATGTGATAAGTAACGCATTCCTTATAATCTAGTGTAAAACTGGGCTACTAGTAAACAACACTCACACAGCCTATATCACTGCACCTCCATGTGACTGGCACACTCTCCTAAGCAGCCAACTAGAGTTCATGTGAGTTGAATAACGCCACCTTGTGGTATAGTTTGGTTTAATCTTTTAACTAAGGTGTGTGTGTGTGTGTGTGTGTGTGTGTGTGTGTGTGTGTGTGTGTGTGTGTGTGTGTGTATATATATATGGTACGTTTGAATTTTAAAATACCAATGGCCAATACATTCAGAACTGGGATCTTGTAATAACTGTTGAGAGTGTTTCAAACAAAATGAAAGAAAAAGAAATGATTACATTTAAAGTTTATTCATTGCAGAAATATATTCAACTACTGACTTTTGAGTAAATAAATGTGATAGAAACATACTAATCCCATTAGTCCTTAGAAGATAAACTAAGGTGCGTTATGGTATGGACACATGTAAACAAAGGAACAATAATAGACAGGAGGATGATTGCAACTCAGCAAATAGAAAAGAGGTTAAGTAGCCTATACGATTGATGTGAGGATCGATTGGATTACACACATATAAATACATGGATTATTACATTGCTATTATAGGTCCTTGTTTTAAAACACGCAAAAGTACTGTAGAAATAATTTCTCATACACATATTATGAGATTAATAGTACAGTCATCATTTGACCTGTCTCACTCCCGTTTATAACAGAATTGACCAAAACGAACCAAATTGACATGATAAGCCGTGGCTTTCTGTAACGTCTTACTTTGGCAGAGGCTTATACAGTTCAATGTCTGCAATTTGAATTACAGCTTGTGATTAAATCACGTGTAAGTGCAGAGCCCAATAGATTTGTCAAACCATGGGTAAACTTGGGGAAATACTGAATAAACCAGCACATAATGTTGGAATGATTCACAACCTCTTCAAAAACTTCACCAGAGAACAAACATGCACTGAGATACTATCAAAGGTTTTGTCCCCAAGTCCCTACTCCTAATAAACGCACTTTACATTTTCAGTTAAGTGCTCAGCCTCTAGTGAACAACAAGACAAAGTACACAGCAGAAACACTTATCATACAGCAAGAGGTGTAGCAAGATTTCTATTATTATTATTATTATTATATGGGGATACATTATTAGCAGGTCATTTCTCCTAAACGTTTCTATTAACTGCACAGTGTCAGCCAAGCACAGTGTCAATGCACTTAGGGGTAAAGGAAACAGTCAAGGCTTTAAAACATCTTCCACCACAACCTGGAAGATTTTCTGGTGAGAATCTACAGTAGCTGTTACCACACACTCAATGTAATACTCAGGAAAACAGATCAGAGGCAATTCTTTAAAGTTCCCTCACTATTTCATGGGAGAACACAAATATCTCCCTTTACTTTCTTCTTATGGTCCCTATAGAAACGATATGTTGCCCTGCACATCTCCTTGTTCCCCCTCTGTCTCTGATGCTTCTGTCTTCTTTACACTGGTTTTCTGCAGACCTTTAGCTGTGCGTCGACAGGCCCTCTTGTGCCTATGAAGAAGTGTGGCGTTCCAGAAGCGAAGGTGGCAGTTTCGGCAGGAGAAAGTCCCTTTGGAGCAATGCTTTGCCCGGTGGATGAAGGCTGCCATTGGTCCGTGAGACTGTTTGCCACACACACGACAGGTCAGACGCTCCAGACCGGTTAAGACCTTTTGGATGTGTTTTGCTGCCATGTGAACTAGCAACCCTGCTCTGTGAGAGAACACTGAACTGGGGCAGATCGGGCAACCAAAACGCTTCACTGGGACTTTGAGGGAGGACAGTGCTTTAATCTCTCCGCTGTTCATAAGTTTGTACCCTCTTACCCTCCGAACTGTCTTGCGTTTGGGGGCCTTTTTGCTATGACGCCGCCCACTAACTGAAAAACATGTCTTTTTTGTTATTTTCTTGGCATCATGTTTATCTGTATCTTCCCATTTTCCTTCGCTCCAATCTTGCCTGTTGTTAGACTTTTTCTTTTTCTTCTTGTGCCGTCCTACGTTATCTTGTGACATATCAATTCTGCAATCTGTTTGTTGTTGCAGCTCTGTGTTTGACATATGAGGATGAAGGTGGGGTTGGATGGGATGGTGATGCAGATGGTGATGTTCAGCTGAGGGTATTTCTGTGAGGGGCTGGAAAGGGGCTGTAGTGTGCAACGTGCGACTACGAGATCCCGCGGGGTAAATGTGCTCTCCTTTGACGCCAGCAGGGGAGTGGGGGTGCTGCGGGGGCATGATTGTAGAGTTTGGGGGCAGAGGCTGTGAATAATTCGGCGCATTGGTTGAAGCGTCATAAAAGAGAGGAGAGTAGCCAGCTGGCGGGTGTGGAGGAGGCTGCTGTTGGTGGTTATGACTGACAGGCAAACCCGGGCCTCCGTGAGTTTCAGAGGAAGGTGTCATTTGAAGCAATGCATTAGTTGCTGCCTCATTTTCTGAAGTTGCCTGGTTGATGTCGCTCACATTTTGGTTGTTTCCGGGTCTATTGCTGTTATCGTGATGGTTTGACGATTCATTGCGGGTTATGCCGTGCTGGGATTGCTTATGTCGGGTGAGGCTGTTAGAGTAAGCAAACGACTTGCCACATACTTCACACGAGAAGACCTTTTCGCCCCCACCGTCGTGAACTGTCTGGTGGTGCGCGGTCAAATGGAAATGATGCCGGAAAGACTTCCAACATATCGCACAGGTGTAGAGCCGAGGTGGGGGCGGTGCATGGGATGGGGGGTGCGTGTCTTGAGGCTTGACGTCTTGAGAGTAGGAGTAATAGGAGGAGGTACTTGGAACTTGATTTTGGCTCCTGTCTGGGACCACGCTACATTGAGGATTTGGGTTAAAGCTGTTTAGATTTTCTGTATTAGGCGTAGCTGGCACTTCTTCATTTTCGCCTTTTTGATGGAGTTTACCGTGACGGCGAAGACTCTGCGAATAACCAAACTCCTTTCCACAGATGGTGCATTTGTAGTTTTTTGCACCCGAGTGGACAGTTTGATGTTTGCTTAAATGAAAGGCCTCTCTAAAATATTTACCGCAGACAGTGCAATGATGAGGTTTTTCTCCAGTATGAATGCGGTCATGCCTTCTCAGAGTCTCGCGGCGTGCAAAGCCTTTACCGCAGACACTACAGAGATGGGTGCGTGGGAGTCCGCTGGTGCTCATTCTTTGGGTGTATTGTCGAGGTTTTGAGGGGTCTTCATTGGCCGAGGCGTCTTTCTTGGCTCTGGGTTTGCGGGGACGTTTAGGTTTGGCGGTAGGATCTTGCGTACTACTCATAGCCTCCGGTCTGTAATTTTTGTTATCCATTGTCGTTGATGAAGGCGACCCCAGAGGACCTAAACCAAGACCACCGAGGAGACCCCCTATAATGTCGCCCCTATCGTCCCCTCTGGTTCCGCCGCTATTAGCAGCAGTAATAGCGGAGATAGCATGATTTACAGAGCTAGTGACATCGTCTTCAGAGTCGTCCAGTAAAGAAGACAGAGGCAGGTGAGGTGGTGGCTGCGGGTGGTGGTGAGGGTGGCTCTGTGTGTGTGGATGCAGAGTTGGTGCCAGGGGTGCCTTTCTCAGAGCGGGGCCGGCCATCCCGCTCCCACAGGGGGAGGCACCAGAGTAGCATGGAGATGGGTTACTTGGAGATCGGTGGTCATCGTGGTAGCCTGTGTAACGATTCCGAGAGTAGTCAGTGGGGTATTTACCATCAGTTCTGTCCCTGTCATTTGAATTCCCTCCCCGTCCAGATTGATAAAGACCATCACATCCTAAACCTGATTTTGGTTCTCCTTCCCCCACAATAATTACACCTTCTTCTTCCTCAGTTTTCCCATAAATACCCCCTCTATTGCTTTGATAAGTTCCCCCTCCTCCATTACCAACTCCACCCCCTCTGTCCTCACCATCACTTTCTATTTTGCCGCTCCGTTGTTTGGGCCCCCTACCTGGCTTGCCGCAGGTGCCTGAGGCCGCGTGGGTCAGCAGAGATGGGGGCTCAC
>KN484682.1:56804-72176 GCA_000787095.1 Periophthalmodon schlosseri
GTCACTGTGGTTTATTTTGTATAACTGTTACATACTGTAATGAGGACTATAATGTGCAATAGTTTGAATGGTGGCTAGCAATCACTGCAGGGTGTCGAGTCAGGACAGTAATGAGTTATGTTCAGGTGAGTTTGAAGGATGAGGGAGTCCACATTCAGGTACCGTTAGAACCTTCCTTTAATATCTGTAATTGGGGTGTGTGTGTGTGTGTGTGTGTGTGTGTGTGTGTGTGTGTGAGTGTGTGTGTGGTTTTCTACAAGAGAAAGAATAAACAAATACAAATAATATATTAATTATAACTCAAAATGGTGGTTACACAAGTGACCGCGTGGTTATTGACATGTTAATCAGAAGTTCACAAAGTGGCCGATAGGGGGCCAGTCTGGTCTATACAGTTATGATGGAAATGGACATAAGATTAATAACCCAAGTTTAATAAATTGCCAAATAATATGCTACATGACAGGGATGGCTAATGGCTAACAAAGGTGTTCTAGATAAAATATGCACTTAACAGAGCGAAGTAGCGAAGTCACGAGGTTAGCGTGTATAAAACCTAAGTTACACAAAAACTCTAAAGCTGCACAAACCACTGTCAAACTATAACTATAAACTCTAAACATAGTATCACACAAATACACACAAGAATACTTACATCTAAGGGACGCAGACTATGATTTAGACATTAAATAAGTCCGAGACAGAGCGATGCACGTAACGTTACAGCCGTGTTAATTATCCTCTAATCCTCTATCGCGCCTCTAGTGGTGCAACAAGGAATAGCAAGAAACAACAACCGAACTAAATCAATAATGAAACAGAACCAAACGGGCTCTCTGGATAGTCTTTGATACACATACGATGTTCTTCTTGAGCGATAACATCAAACTTGATTGTCCTTCTGAGTTGAATAAATCAGATTCTGAAAATGCATTTAATATTTTTAACATTTCAACATAACCTCTTTCTCTTAAACTGCAAAGCCACACAAACAATAAATAAGTATTGTGGCTATTAGCATGAAATGTTTGTCTATAGAATCCTTATTATTATTAGATGCTTCTGAATAATTATTCGATTGTGCCAGTTTTTCTGCGGGGGGAACACACTGTGCACAAAAAGCCAATGATAGACAGAGAGGGAGCAGAGATAAATGCAGGGTAGGGATTTAAATAAGCAAAGAGATTGTGGCGGGCAGGGAAGAGGAGCCAGAGGTATAGAGATGCAAGAGAGAGACGACCGTGAGTGGGAGGGTGGTGTGTGGGTGGCACAGAATCAAGTACATTTCTCCCAGCACTACCAATACAACACAGCACATCAGAGCAAACAGCAAACACATCTCCACCAAGCACATTCTGACCAACTGACTATATAATCTACATCTTAAAAGATCGTTTAAGTGGACAAATTGTGAAAATCTTTGGAAATACTGCACTCTATAAGCCCTGGCTTTATAAAGGTATTTTGTCAAGCTTTCTGTAGTCAGTCTCCAGCTCTTTTTCCTTTATTTCTATAGCTCCCTTCTTCACGTCTTTCCCCCGTTCTGTCTTTTTCAGATTGGGTGCGTGGGTTGAGGCAGCTAACTCTCTCAGAATAGCACTGCTGCAGCTCTGTCTGTGAGTGAAACAGCCAGTAAAAAGAAAAGAAAGGGACAATCCAATATGAAGCCATTAGCCGACCACCTCCTCAAAGTCAGACCATGTTTGTTGGAGACATGACAAGATCGCACAACACCTATACATCTACCTCACTGTGTTATAACTCATCTGTGGAGTACCTATTAACATAAGAAAGATCAATAAGAATCCATTAAAAATATAAATAGGAACTGTATTATAAAATGTTTTGAATAGGCAATGCCATTACAATAGGCTAATCCCTGTGTGTTGTTGAAGCAGTGCAGGAGAGATGGAGTTGGGGAATGAGAAGGGTGATGGGCAGGAGCTGTGAAAATGAATTCCTGTGTTACTTGGATACAAGAAAAGGGCCCTGTTAGAACATTCCTGCATTGTAAGCAGCTATATGAGCGCAAATACAGCACAAACCCCCATTGCAGCACACTATAGAGCCGTGCGTACATGCCAATCCAGCAGCGTTTCAACAGGTGTTTGCCGAGAACAAATCAAAATGGCTTCCTATGACCAAATACCAATAAGGGAAAAAATCTATGATGGGAAACAACTGATGAAAAGAGGCGATACTGATGGAGAGGACTATAGCAGAGAGACCCTCGCATCAGCCGCTTATTAGTTCAGGGAATAAATAAATGCTGCGCAATGGCTTTGCATCATCCAAGAGGTTTACGCACCACTTCTTCAAACAACAGGCATTTTATTAGGCCCAGTTCATAAGTTGCTTACGATGTAGAAGCTTGCGGTTAATGGACATGACTTGCATGTACCAGTAGGCTAAGAGTGCGTGGGTGTACCGTACCGGTGTGTGAAGTCCCATTGTATGTCTTTTCTTTAAATTAACTATTCTTCTGTCTCAATAGTGAAATTGGATACTTCCAATAAGTGCTTAATTTTCCATGTCAGGACTGTCGAGTACAAAAGGTGTAAAATCTAATTGCGTGGCGCAGCTTTCATCCTGATGTTTTGTTTGACAGCCTCCAGCGCATCTCATGCGTAAAGATACAAATGACATTTCCCAGACACCCAAAACATGCAGTAAACGATGTCTTGAAGTATTTGTCCGTATATTGCGATGTATTGTGTTGCAAAAGTGAAAGGTGCAAAATGTCGTGTCTTACCTGTGCGTTGCTCTGGGGTCTGATGCTGGAGAGGAGCGCTGGAGAGCCTGCGCACTTCGCTCACTGTTCCTGTAGCAGATTAGAACAGCTTCAACTGTGGACGCCAAATGTTCTTGTAGCAGTTATTCCCGTTTACAGATCATCCGTTTGCACGTTTTTATAAATGGCACTGTGGCCCAAATGTGCTTTGCCGCGAGGTTTTTCTTAGGCTAAAAGTAGAATATATCCCATTTAGTAGGTGAGATCTCCATCTATGCAGTTTGATTTTAAAAGTTGTCAGGCTGTGCGCAAAACCTGAAAACTCAAATAGGCCTAACTTTCGTCTGTCTAAAATGGTCTGTGGTTGGTTCCCAATAATTTCCCAAAGAGACTGGTGGTAAAGCACAACTGCAGTCGGCCTCGCGGTGGTCCGCGACTCTCCGCGCGCTGTGATTGGTCGCTCGCGCTGCTGCGATGAGGCTCTCTCGCGCTTTTACAGACTGTCTTTAGACCTCATTCAACTGGTGGCGTAGCCTTTATATTTACTATCCGCTTCACATTTTCATATTTAGTTAGTTCTAAAGGGAATCTGCGAGCAATTAGCAACACAGAGATGAGGGTGTGGCTGCAGCCTTTTGATGCCAAAGCGTTTACTATTTTAATGTTGTAAACCATGAAAGTGACATGTCTATTAGGCCAATGTAAAAGGGCTAAACATTTCAGTACCCGTGCATTCACGAGGACCTCTGAGATTCAAAGCTGTGTTTTCTTCATGAGTTACAGCGAAAAGAGACACAGAGAAACGGTTGCCACAGCAACTGTGTCATTATGTTGGTGGCAATTATGAAAGCGATAAAAACGGGGAAGGGGAGAGGATTGGCGCAAAAGCTTTAACACTGGAGCGTGAACGAAACTGTCAATTAGTTCCAGTCCCACATTGGCAATTCAAATAGGCGATTTTTCTGGTTCCAAGACAAATAAGGGACAGTTCACCGTATACAAAAGCACAGTAATAGGACCGCCACATCTGCAATGATTCACATGTCAAGGCACAAACCTTAGCCTCACGTGCACCTCAGAGCAGCGGGTTCACATGTTTTATGCAGCAAAATACAGGAGCTTAATAGATGAGAAGATGTAACAGTTAAAGTGTTGGAAATATTTAGGTGATTGAAATGTGGAGGGGTCGCCTGGGTGCTGTCTAAAAAGCACTGATAATTACCTGCATGGCAGGCAGCTATTTCAGCACAGGTGGGTGGGCTGCTTGTCTCACGCACAGGCGTGGATGCAATTACAGGTTCCTTTATAATGGTTATTCCATCACTGCAGAACACTAAACAAAATTAAATGGTACATCTCACAAGATCATGCATCTCTTGGGACGTATTTTGCGCTGAGATCGTAACACACAGCATTACCAGGACATAAATTCATCTTGAGTTTGGGGTTTATTAACTTAAATAATTTATAAAGTTGACATTAAATATCATTCCAGTCAGTCCAATGACAAAAGGCACCACTTTCAACTTTTCGTCAGATTCTTCCCGTGTTTTAAGAGAAACAGCTGTGAGACAACTCATCTCAAATGCTGTGTTCTAAAGATACCTTCAATGGGCCTGGGGAATTGGTGAAATTAGATGGCACTCCAAACATTTGGGTAGGTTAGGAGTCTTTTGTGTGCTTATAAAAACAATTATTACTTTATTTAAAGCTTTCTTAATAGCTAACCCTGTTCCCAAACAGCTGTTACCTGGAATTACACAATATAAAAACTTTTGGTGTGATTTTGGATTTGCGCCAGTATAAAAGATGTTTTTACTCTACTTCATTACTGTCCCAATTTTAATTTTATTTCTGTAAAAAAAATAAAAATCCCCTTTCCTTCACCCCTTCATTGCATTTGCAGATAATGACAAATCAAAATGTAAGCCTAATTTTTGTTTTTCGGGTTTAATCAGAGCATTGCTGCGCAGTACACAGTACCATCACAGCAGAGAAGACAGTTAAAAACAACTGACAATGTTCACTGCAAAACTGACTTGACCCATGTTAGGGATAGACCTCGGTAGAAAACAATTCCTGTCTTGTATTTTTAGAATAGACCTATGGCAAAAAATACAGCTTCTATGGTTTCCTTCAAATAAATTCCAATATCAGGGTTTATGAAAAGTCCTGTGATATAAACGGGACAGACTTGATGAGTGGGGAAGTACAAAGGGGGCTCTTTAAAAGGTGGTAGAAATAGAGAAATGGTCAAACAAAACAACACTTCAATATTTATATACACACACACACACACACACACACAGAGACTTGTGCCAGAGCATTAAAGCCGCCTTAATGCACGCTTCTTATCTGCTTTCTTTTTCCCTGCTACACTAGTGTTGCTACTGCTGTTGGTATTGCTGCTGCTGTTGGCGGTGCTGGCTCCGTTCCCCAGAGGCGCAGGTGCTGTGGCTGCACTGGGCCCGGCTCTCTTCGTGGGGTCGCCTGCGTGTTTTTTTGGCTGAGGGCCATCGTTAGGGTCCTGGTGTGTCCCCGAGGTGCCGCCAGGGCCACCCATGGCGTGGATTTCTGTTAACAAACGAGCTCGAGACTCGTATTCTGCATAGTCCTCCAAAAGCAGGCGCCCAGCCTCTTCATTCAGAGCAGACTCAGGATTTGGATGAATAAGCAGACACTTGATTGTCTGGAAGAGCAAAGAGTTATTCAATGTATATGCAAACAAATTTAAAAACAGAGTGTATAGGGATTGGTCTTACAAGTAAAACATGTCTGAGTCCCAGCTCTGCCTTCCAGTCCCTCTTTAGCACGTTGACACAGATTTCACCTTTGTGGCCGACGTTGGGGTGAAAAATCTTGGTCAGAAAATACCCCTTGGGTGGAACAGCAGGGAAATCCTTCCCGAGGACGAGGCGCATTCGGAAAATGCCACCAGCAAACGGAGTTCCCTCTGTCAGAGTATTAATTATTTATTACACCAACAGTATGGCCAGGCAATAGAACAGAATCAAAACATGATAGAAAAACTACGCAAAAATCAATAATTAAACAAGAAAATGAAATCAAATGTATAGGGTTTTCATCACATAAAAGAAAGTGACTTGGTGAGGGTCTACCCTTGAAGCCAGTCAGATTAAAAGCTAAAACTTGATAAAGACATCGCTGCTTTATCTCAACCGATGACTTTATTGTTACATTACTTACCAGGTCCTTCAATGGATGTGTGCAACTCTGTTATGTCTTCTTCACTGGGGTAAATTTTGATTCCCTCAGGGGGGTCCGCTGCCAACGCTGACACCTCTTTATAGACCAAGCGAAGAACCTGAGGGGGCAAATTCTCCACATTGGAGTTCTGCGAAGGGAAACAGAAACATGCAGTTGATTATATTTATAATTTATAATGTAAACCAAGTCTAGGCAAAAAAAGAAAATCAATGTAATCCTCCAAAGTCTGATATCTGCTCCAAACCACTGCATTTTTTACTGACAGATGATTGCCTGTAGACGTCTTGCCCAAAAATGGCCCAAGATGCTCATTGACGATTTCAAATGATTGGATCTCGAATATGTTAAATTTGTTGATGAACAGCACACTCCAACTGTAAAAAGTTAACTTAACAATGTGGTCTATATCCCGGTCAGTAGTGAGCTAAATTCGATTAGTATAGTAACCAAAGTAACTGCTTTGTGTGGTGTTCATTGTGTGCGACCCAATAGTAATGATTTTTGGTGATATCCTCCATTTCAAGCAGAGTTTATTCCAGATACAACTGTTTTCAGCAGTATGTGGTTTATCATTTTTAGATAAAGACGCACACAGCTAATTACTTTTAAACGTGATATCAAAATCTAACTCCTAATATTTTAACAGTTATAATCAGACAAACAGTTACTCTAACCACTCAATAGAACACTACTTTTTAGATCAACTTTTACGTGTTGTGTATTTTGTTTTACATATTCCTCGCTGGACATCTCCATTAAAGCCTCTCATTAACGCTAGCTAACATCTCCAGCTACAAATCATGCGTTATTAGAATATAATCGTTACTCGTTTACACCCCCGCTCGCATATCTTGTAACTGACTTTACACATTTGTTTTACTCGTGAATATTTAGGTTGTGTTGATAGAAACTGGACCATGGTTCTTGAATTAAAAATTTCGACCGATGGTAAATGCTAACACCGAGCTAGCCGTTAGCAAAAAACTAAAATACTAAACTTACCATCTTCAAAAACACTTCTGCTGAGTTGGTTGTGGTCTTTGGACGGACAAATACAAAACTTTTCAGGATATATCGTAATGCAATGTAATGAAATCGTAATGTCGGCTGTGGACTCTGTTCTTTCTCTTTTTTTTGGTTGACACAGGAACAAAAATACGACCCTCAGTTTAACCTGCGCGGATGGACCAATGGGAAAGAGCGTTTGGAGCTACGCTATCGACGTACAGCCAATCAGAGCGCAGTATTCTATCTGCGACACAATTGTATTCGCTATCAGCCAAACAGAGGCAGAAATATCAGATACCACGCAGCTATAGGCCCGTTTGAAAAACTCACACCTCCTCAAATGAATACATATGTGAGGGAGGAGGACCCTGATTTGGGGAAGTAGACCCCTAAAGAATATAGAAAATATTTGTGAAAAGATAATACAAGATTCATGTTTGCACAATATAAGTATAAATCATATTATAGATCTATGAGGCGAGCTACCTTTTTGTTGGAGGGTCAGCCACCTGCTCCTCTTCATGGAGATGTTATTTTTTGCCAGATATTTTGAACAGTATGCCATTAAACCTATTTATCTTGCATTTATTTAGTTACACGTGTTCTTATTGTTCTTGAAAAACATTCTTTACTGTGAGCAAAGTTACCTTGTAACTTGGTGAGGGGGCGTCTCCATGGAAATAGATGAGTTTAATGCCATACTGTGGATTAGCAGGTGATAGACCCTCCACCAGAAAAGCTACTTTGAAAAACTTTCTAGTAAAATAGTACCCAAAAATGAAAAAAAGAAATTAGTTTCGTGTGATAGGCTTAACTTGAAACAAACTGGAATTCTTGTATTTGAGGCAAAAAAAAAAATCTGACTACATTTCACAGTGATTTTAAACATTATGTTGACATTGTGAGATGGTACTGATACTTGTCAGCACTGTGATCTGCTTCCCTCAGTGCATACTGCCATTGTATCCTTTGGCAACCCACCTCGAATGTTGGTGTACACTGGTGAATGATTTCTTGATGTTGTAAATCATTTTAAGGACCCACTGGAGGTTTAGCTACTCTACCAACCTCTAACCTTTTCATTGAGATACTCCAGCCTTGCTCTGGCTTGGTCATCTGAAGTGATAAAAGGAACACGTTGCCCAAACAAAGGTTACATACAAGTTGATGCTGTCCATGTTTCCATCTACCAGGTTAGTCTATAATATATGGTAAATTTGAATATTTCTGCATGGGTTTTGGTTTATCATCACACAAGATATGTTTGCGCTTTGATTGTTTATTGTGTGGAAATGATTTAGCCTACTGGGGTTGTTTTATTTGCTCTATGAATTCAGAAGGTTGTCAGTTGGACAGACTGTTCTTGTACTATATCTTCATTTACCTAGGCCCTATGAATTTATATTTTCACTGTGATTTGATACTCTGTTTAAAATGGTATTCATTCTCAACATGGAGGCTATATTTTTAACAGCAGGGCAAGTAGTACAGGGCTACTAGTAAATGGAAGCACAATTGACTTTTTACTTGTAATTAAAACCAAGAAAAAGATTTACTCATTTGGACTTTTGAGGTAAAGACATTTCATCTCCCACCCAAGAGGCTTTCCTGAATGAAGGACTCCTATATAGTGTGAGAATAGTTATGTTTCAAAGAACAATATTGCAATAATCTTAATATATGCCACTTTGTAATACACGTAGTTTAGCACTGGCTTCAAATGAGTTTACATGGTCTACTCTGTTATCCTACTTGCACTGATAGCTTTTGCACTGCTGTTCTGGTCTTATTTTTTTTTTATTATTATTTTATCACATCATCATTAAAACTTTGTCTGCTGTTATAGCGCTTTGACACCGCTGAACGGCGCTGTAACATAAGCTCAGTGCTGTGATGGGCGGAGAAAATGAGGAGAAAAATAATGCCAAAAATAATTTAATCTATTTGTTTTTATTTGTCGTTATAGTTTTCCCCATATATTTTAGATGCAGAAAGTTGTTTTAATCCAACAATACATTTTAAAGCGTTATGACAATTGCGTTACATGTTTACAATCTGGCGGTCACTTCCGGTGTGGATGTAGCTGTCACTCTCGCATCTTTTCTCTTGGAAATCGCTTTATCAGCAGGTCAGTTCATTTGTGCATCTATTGTTCATTAAATTAAACGTTTTCTGGCAATCTCGCTACTATATCCACGCTCAAAACACTTCAGCCTTTTACACAATTAAATAATCTTTCGTCCAAATTGCTAGCTGACTTTTGAATTAACGTTAGCCTACATCCACGGATGGCTAACAATAACTTTTTAGGTTTGACCGGTAACTCATCGTGCCTGTGTTGAAGTTGTGATTGTATTAATTTGACTTAAATATTGCAGTATGAATGAAGGAGAAGTGTTTCATGAGAAGCAAAGGTTGGAGCTGTGCGCGATCCATGCTCTGAACAACGTGCTACAGGAGCGGGTGTTTACAAAGGAGACTGCGGATGACATCTGCAAACGGTACGAGCCATATGCCTTTTATTTACTTAATATAAATGTACTGCAGTCTTTTGCTTTCCAGTGCTGGGTGGGTGGTTAATGTGTGCACCATGGAGAACTGATGTAAATAATAATAAAAAATAGTATTAGGCATTGTTTGGACTCAGCGCCTTATTTGAAATTGTTCTGTGTAGTATCTGCATCACACATGTTTATAATAACTGTTATGTTCTCTATAATAACTGGCAGATGGACATATAACTTAGGAGGGGCGGGATCAACTCAATGACCACTATAGCAATCAAGAGTGCCAGAAAAAAAACAAAAAAAAAACCTGTTTCATATTGCAATGTTATTCAAATGATTGGTGAATATGTACTGTATTCAATGTATTGTTAACACAACTGTTTCAAAGCATAACTGTTAGTATGTTTTTGTATTTATCCAGAGGTTGCAGTGTTTAAATCTCACAGAGAGTACATTATTCTGGGACTCTGCTGTCTGTGTCATGTGTCATTGCTGTTGCTGCTCAGAGCATTTCAGGCCTCCTTGTCCAGTGTCTGACCTCATTGCAAGGCTTTAGTTTCAAGCACAACACAATTATTTGAAGCTGAGAGTAGCAGGATGACAGAGGTTGAAAATAATTTGACCATAGTTTCAAACACAGGCCGGCAATATATTGTCAACAAGATAAAATTGAAATTGTTGTTTTGAAAATATGCAGTGTTCAATGAGAAAGTGGCAAAAAGCTGCTAAAAATTAAAACATATTTAAATTTAAATCCAGAGAATAAGTTGATATTTTTGCATAGAATTTCACAGTAGGCCTACATGCCGGTACTTGAATCTCAATCAAGAAAGGAAATTACAGTCTAATTGTTTTTTATCAAGACATTTATTTTTGTAAATATTGCATTACAAATGTACAGTTGTGTTTAATCAGAACAGATGATAATGTGTTTGTGCTGTTCTCGTTTGACAGACTTGCTCCACAGTGTATGGTGAACCCTCATCGCTCAGTACTAGGCACAGGGAATTATGATGTCAATGTCATCATGGCAGCACTACAGAGCCGGGACCTGGCTGCAGTGTGGTGGGACAAACGCAGGTGAGTTTTAGTAACACATTTCCTCTAAAAATATGAAAATATGACACTATCCTTAACCATTTTTGTGTTATGTTTATTTCAGAACAGTACAGAGTCTTTGTGTATCTAAGGTCCTAGGGTTTATCCTCAATGTCCCATCACGCATCTCCCTCGGGATAGTTTCACTCCCACTCCGACGGCGGCACTGGCTCGCTGTTCGACAGGTCACGGGACAGTACTACAACCTGGACTCCAAACTCAAGAATCCCATCTGTATCGGGGGAGAGGCAGAACTACGGTAAGTGTAGGTTAGCAGAGTTGGTTATTCTGTGATGATCAGCTGTTTACAACAAGATTTATGCCAATCTGCTTTTACCATCTAACTTCACTCAGAGCAGTCAGTGCCATACTTAGACCTGTCACGATAATTATTATATCGACTTATCTTTCAATATTTTATTTGGAATAGTTTTTGGGCTTAGATATTTATCGTGGGTGACTGCGTTTTCCTTGTTCTACTGGGGAATCTTTTGTTATTTTTCTGTACGACTATTAAATTTGAGCTGTAGAGTTGAATAATAACTTCTATGACTCATTACAGATAATAACTAAGTAGTAAAGTGTGTCATTATCGTTGCCATTTATTTATTGCAGCTCATGTCTTTTAACAATATTGTACTTTAAGAATATTTTTGGAGGGATAAACCTGCTTTAGGGTTATTGTGTCAGTGGCATACTTCAGTAGATTCAGTATTATCATTTATCGTCTTCATTTTTGTAAACCACATATTGCATTTTAAAATTTGTAATCGTGACTGGCTGTACTGGATCTATCAAACTGCTTTTCCAAGGATTTACACAGGCTTAATACTGGCAGACATCATCATTAATGTGTGCACTATAAGCTAGGGCTGGGCAATTAATCAAGGTGATTTTAATCGATTAAAATCGATTAAGATCTTAATTGTCCAGAGTGTGCAAAAAAATCTAAATTTTAGTTTTTAATATTTCTACACATCCAGAAAGTTTTATATATTTACAAGCTATGTTTCACTTGTTAGGAGAGAGTGTTTGATCACAAATGCTGATCGTTGATTAGCTTTTTATGCCTAGCTCACTGCAATGATGCCATTTTTAAGTTTTAAAATGACACTATTCTTTTTTACGATGTCGTTTATAGGTATAGAAATCCCAGCACCACAGTGACAGTAAAACTGGGACACTTCTGAGATTTGGGCTGTTTTCTTTGGCCTACATGTTTTCACTTAAGCTACAGCGCGTGGCATGTTTCTCGTGTTATTTGACAAAAAACAATGCACATTCATTCTTCTTTATTTTATTGAGCCATTATTTTAAAATAGCTCCTTTAGACAAAACATGTCTCACACTCTTGGCTCTTTGCGTGACTCATTCCTTATGGACGGTCACATGAATCTTGGATCACTCTTGTTGGTGAAAACAGTGCAGTTGTTTTTGCTGCTCTCCTTTAGTTTAACAATGCGTCTTGTTTCTCGTACACAGCACTTTTCTCGGCGAACAGCTCTCTCAGGAAGTGGCCGAAATGCTCTTAGTCGTCCAAAAGGAAGTGGAGGAGGACGGATCGTGGCTGATTTCAGATGACCTCAAGAAGTGATGCCTTGTGGATTGTTTTATCTTTATAAGCATGGTTGAAAATTATATTGGATACATTTTTTTGATAAAGAACTTGCTAAAAATAGAACGTCCACTACTTCAGGGAATGCACTGTTGTCTATACACAGAAGAAACTCCAAAGAGACCCAAGGTGGTGTTCAAACTGACTGAATGCAGTATTTTTTCTCTCTCTTAAATGACCAATGTATCTGACCAACATGTTTGTTAAATACAGCGGGGGCAGTGTATGGAGCTCAGCAGTGGGCAGGATTATCTGGTTCTGAAAGTAAAATAATTAACATTTCTTTGGCTTAGACTTAATTGGGAAAGACGTTTGTAAAGTGATAAATGGGGAGGAGAGTAGGGAGAGGAATTCAGCAGTTGTTAGAGCCGGAAATCAGTTTGTATGACAGTGAAGCCGCAGCCTAGACCCCCCTATACTATTGTGCAGCAAAAATTCAGTTTAATTTTCCCATAGACTGAATAGAGTGAATAATTTAAATATTAAAATGGAGTCTTATACTTTAGAAACCACTGACTCTTAAACATATTTATATTTAGGCCTATTTTCAAACAATCACCAGTTCTTTTGTTTGAATGCTGTAGTTGGAGTTTCTGTGTTTCAGTTAACCTAAACATAGCTGAGTTTTGTTTAGGTTAAGGTCCACTTTTTGTCCTCATAGGGAAGTTTGACCTCTGCATTTGACCCTTTGACTGAGTGAGCTACATTGTGCTAAAACGTAATAATAGTTTTTTGAGATGTTTTTAATGAGGAAAAAGCATTAATTAGGTTTAAATAAATGTTGTTTCCAGAACCAGAAACCCCCACTTACTCTTGAGCTCCACAGTATGACTAGCATCATTTACCTGCCTATTACAGTAGCATATAAAAGTGTGTCCACCAAAGTGCACCATACCTTTTCTCCATCTTCACTTAAACCTTTCTATGCACTGCAGTTAATTTAGTCACTGCAGTTAATTTAGTCACTTTTGTCTCTGTGTTTTCTTAGACTTACCCATCTTTGCCACGAAGGTATTTTTGTTGACTGCTTTTGCATATCTTTCTTATTCTCATGTTTGCGTCTGGTACAACGTTTAGGGTGCGTTCACATTTGTCCTGGTTTGGTCCTGGTTTGAGCCCTGTTCAGTTCTGACATAGACTTTGGTTTGGTCCTGCTCTAGTCCTGGTTTAGTTCCGGGTTTAGTCCCAGTTTTGATGTGGTGTGTGCGCAACTGTGAATGTACCTTTAAGAACAATTTGTACCTATGTGTCTGGTATGATGTTTAGGGTGCGTTCACATTTGTCCTGGTTTGGTCCTGGTTTGAGCCCTGTTTGTTTCTGACATGGACTTTGGTTGGTTTGGTCCTGATCTAGTCCTGTTTTAGTTCCGGGTTTAGTCCCACTTTTGATGTGGTGTGTGCGCAACTGTGAATGCACCCTTAAGATACTTTGTACCTAATGTGTTTGCAAGTTTACCTAAAATTATTTGGTAACAATTTCCAAGAACTACACTATTTACAGCCCTAAAAAATCATTAGTGACTTACCTAAAGGTCCTATATTACGCAAAAACTTACTCTTGTGAGTTTTAAACCATGATATGTTGTTACCTCCTCAAAAACATATCTGGGGTTGTGTTTTGTTTCATTCACACATGTTTAAGTAACCCTTTATTATTAGTTTATCTACATCTCCAAAGCTCAAAATGATCTGTTCCACCTTGTGATACATGTTTAATAACCCTTTATTATTAGTTTATCTACATCTCCAAAGCTCAAAATGATCTGTTCCACCTTGTGATGTCATGAAGTGGTAGTTTTCGAGTTAACCGCTTTCTTTTACCAGTACAGATTGGCATTTCCAGGGCTGAAATTATCCAAATGATTCTAGTGAAGATGTGTGGAGTTTAAAAAACAGTGGAGCACTTCCTGTATTACCACATGACATCACAAGGTGGAACAGAGTGTTTTCTGTTTGAGAGAACTCAGCCTAAATATACAGGGTTTGTGTGTTAAACATGTGCGAATGAAACAAAACAGAACTCCAGGTAAATTTTGATGAGGAAACAGCATTATAACATAGACCCTTTAAGTCTGCACACTTTATTATGGATAATTAAGGTGCAGTTATTAAAAATAGTTACCAATAATTTTGCAAATAATATAAACAACATACATTTTTGTAAATTAAGCAAATTATTCCTGTGTTTTGAAAGGTTACTGTAAAAGGCCGATGCTTTTTGGGTCTTAAACTTGCAAAAACAGTGATTTGTGGTGTCTCTTGTACTAAACTATGCATATCCAAAGAGGCACTGTTTGTTGTTGACACTCGTGAATGATACTGAAGCATAAGCCTAATCTTAGTTTATAATATTCAAAATGTATTTATATTAAACTTTGTGTTTTGGTAGCTCTGCCGTGTTTCTGCTGCATTTCTTCACATAAAAGTCAGTTGAGTATCAGGTTATTTAAGTTATTTTTATTTATATATTAGACTCTTGAGTGTAAAAGGATGCCATTCAAAAGGAGCATTGATAATACCTTACAAACTCAATTGAAGGGTTAACAAGGTCAGTCGGCGAGGAAGGGGATTCAATGATTCTCCAACATACCATAACATATATACACAAAACAGCTCGGAGAAGTTTCAGAAACCCAATGCTATATATAGTGTTTATTGCTAGTTACGGTAGGGCCACTGCAGTGCCAGTAGCAGTATATTGCTGTGTACCCGTTGTCGTTGGATGGGATTTGTAGTTTTTCCAGTTTGTAGTTCTCCATTTCATCATTTAACCAGGGACTTTTGCGCCCCATATTTTTTATTGAAAGGTTCATGATTATATAGATATTATAGACAGTGAGATATACAGAATACCATTAGGTAAATACGAGGAAAAGGACAGAAATGCCACCTATAAAAAAGTAAAAATAAAAAAATACCAAGTGAGGAAACTGCATAACCATTCACAGAAAAAATGTGTAATGTTGCTAGCGGCAGTGCTTTTCTACAACAATATTTATATAAAACGTAAAAATAAAATGTTTGTATATTAAAGAGACTCAGAGGTGGGCAGTAATCTGTTACATTTACTCGAGTAACATTTAAAAAACAATTGTACTTCACAGAGTAGTTTTCTGACAGCATATTTTTACTAATATATAATATATTTTTTCAGTAACAGTACTCTTACTTGAGTAAAAAGTTTTG
>KN484682.1:72280-100009 GCA_000787095.1 Periophthalmodon schlosseri
TATTACTCATGTTGTTCACTATATTAAAGTTGCACTATGTTCCACAGTATGGCATTAAACTTGATGAAGAGAGGACCACAAGAAGAATGGATGTTTTTCATGGCATTTCTGAGCAATAAAACCACCTGGAATTGTAATAATTGTAATATAGATATGTTTAATGCCATATTGGGGAATATTTCAGAGCAATATCATCGTCATGGCGCTGGGAGCTGGGAGCTGGTAGCGGACCTTCCACCAGCAAAGTTACATAGTGCACCTTTAAATTATTTTCTTAGATATGAATCATTTTTCACATTTTTATGGTTGAATTCTTTAGAAAAGTCTTCCCAGTTGCACCAACAGTCAAAAGTCTGGACACACCCTCTTATTCAACGTTTTTTTTTTGTTTGTTTTTTTTGCTTTATTTTTACTTTCTACATTTTAAATACATACAGAAGACATCAGATATATAGAATTATGTAGCAAAGAAAAAAAACGTTAAATAACTAATACTAATTATTGTGTTATATTTTATATTCAAATCCTCAAAGTACACACCCTTTGCGTTGTCGAAAAATATTTAATACGTTTTTTTTTTCTTTATTTTTTATGGACTTATGTAGTAAACAAAAAAGTGAAATAACTACTAAATATTTTTCAACAAAGCAAAGAGAGGCTACTTTGAGGATTTGAATATTAAAACAAATATTTAGTACAGTTGTTTAATTTTTTTCTTTACTTCATAATTCCATGTATCTTACTTCACATATTTGTTGTCTTTCGTATGAATCTAAAATGTAGAAAGTAATAAAAATAAAGAAAAAATAACACTGAATGAGAGGGTGTGTCCAAACCTTTGCCTGGCAGTGTGTCTTAACTCTATCATAAACCAGGTGTTACGTCCAAACAGTTACTGGAGTAGCTTAACATATTCACCAAATACATTTTTACTCTTACTTCGGTACAATTTTGGCTACCCACCTCTGAAGAATATAAACTACACTGCAGTAACTCCATACCATCTGAACTGCTCGTCACTGTTCACAGTTTACACATAAGTTTCACAGACATGGGGTAAACACTTCCACCTTGACGATCCTTTACATTATTCTCCCACATATTTGTAGTCCCGTTGCTTTAAGTGCTTTTTTAATACTTAGTGGTTCAGATGTTACGTTTCATAGTAAATCTCACATGTAGCATTCAGCTTAGATTAGTACGTTTTCTTTTCAGTAAAGTGTCCATTCATATGAAAACTAAACATTTTTTCTATACATTTCCTAACAAAAAAATAATCAACGTGAATACAAGTTCCTCGAATGGGCGGGGTTGGGGTGTGATTGGCCTCCCCCATATCCAGTCAGCATGCTGGGAGAGTACTGTTACCAGAGCGGTCCGAGGAGGCGAGAGGGCGGTCCCAGAGAAGAGGGGGAAAAAGAGGGAAAGATTACTCAACAACATGAACGAGTAAAACATGTTCGTTTCACAAGTTTAGTTTTGTTTCTAGAGATTTGAAAGAAAATTGTCATAAGGCGGGGGACTAATGTGCGCACTATATAACACCATAACACACTGGTTATGTTTAGATGCACCAAAATCTGATTAAGATCTGATTTCTGGAGTTATCGGATTATTAAAATGTCATTTAAATTGTAAATGGTAAACGGGCACATTTTTATACAGCGCTTTTCCACCTTCAAGTCACTCAAAGCGCTTTACATCAAGGACCCACTCACCCATTCACACACACGTTCATACACCAGTGTACGCAGACACTGGGGGCGAGGTGGGTTAAGCGTCTTGCCCAAGGACACAACGACAGCATTCATCTGTGGGAGCAGGAATCGCACCGCCAACCTGTGGGTCAGTGGATCTGACCGCTCGACCGATGATGTTTATGTCGAGAGCGGGATTCGAACCGCCAACCTTCGGATCAGTTACTTCTATGTAAGTAATCAGATTTCTGTCTAATAGTTCACACCTGTGCGGGTTTTGAAAAGGGAAATTATGCAAAAAAAAAAATGTGCAAACTGGCAAAGACAAAAATGGTAAAGACTGAAGAAGTTATTTTAAAATTGCACTTTGTCTCCCAAATAAACAGTGACTCTAAACATCCACTGATTAAATGCTACATGTCACTGGGTGTTTTTCATGATTTCTTTTGCGCTGTAAACACCAAAAACCGAATCGAACTATCGGGCTGTTCGATTATTCTAGTTTTATTCTGATTTTTACAGGCCATGTAAATATTGCCTGGCAAGTACAGAATGGTATCTCTCTGTAATCGCTTCAAGTATTAGATAAGTGTGTATTTTCTCAGCCAAATGTAAATGTACCCAGTCTGATAAACAGTGGTGGGCTGTAACGAAGTAAAAGTAGCAAAGTGCTGTACTTATGTATAAGTTTTAGGTATCTGTAGTTTATAGTAGAAGAAATAAGCTGTCAACTGGCCAAAAAGTTGTAGGAGTGAAGACGGATGAGCAGCGAAACGTCTTCACTCCTACAACTTGCGGAAAAGGCTTAGAGGTTTATTTTTAACACGTTTGCACTTTGAGCAAACAAAAATATACAAATAAAAACAGCCAATAAAAAGGATCGATTCAGTTGAACAAAATTCAGCACAAATCTTTATCAAAACCACTACATTTGAAGCTTTATTACATCTCAAACTCTGCGTGAAATACTTTTACTTTTTAATTCAATTCTACTTAAGTACATTATTAAGCGGGTACTTTATTACTTTTACTTAAGTAGATTTTTTTCATGTGATACTTTTACTTGAGGTTTTTTTGCCCCAGTATCTGTACTTTTACTTAAGTAACAAACCCACCACTGCTGATAAGTGATAACCAAACAAATTGTTAAAGTGAATTATTTCTTATTGAAGATCTACACATTTCTGGTCAGATTCAAAAGAAGAAAAATGCGAGCGCGTGTGGTAATATATTGGCATCACAAAATGGACGTCACAAACAGCCAATGCCATATCTCCGGCCTGATTGATGTCACTTGTCAGCTGCTAACCAACTAATGCTATGAGAATTAAAAACCGCCTGCCCAGAGCGAGAAAAACAGGAGGAAAACCTCTTAACATTGGTAAACAAAGACTTAAGCCTTTGTCCATTTGATTAATTCATACATTCGTAAATGGAGCAGCAATGACCAAATGGCACAGATCACAAGAACAGAGGAACTCACAGAGGGGGGTGGGGACTGCCTGTCAGTCAGGGGAAGGCTCTCATAACCAGGGTTGCCATTGGAGGAAACGTTTTGAGTCCTGTACAGAGATAGAAAGAGACAAGGACAGAGGAGGAGGAGGAGGAGGACGGAGGATGAAGAGGGAGATCGGGGTCAGACACATCAAGAAAAAAAGGCAGGGAAAGCCGAGGGTATGACAGGGACCAAAGGGAAGAAGGACACAGATCGATTAGAAATACTAAATAGGATCAAACAGCACTGTGGCTCAAGCAGTTCAGCACAAACATAGATTCTGCAGAGAATTTGCAGCTCCACTGCAGCTCTACTGTCATTTCACTGTTATTTCACTACATGTTCTATGCCCTGTGTAAACCATCAGTTAAAACTACCTGAATTAAATCGCTATTTGTAGGATTTGTCTTAAAGATGCACTACGTAACTTTTCTGGTGGAAGGCGTATCATCTGCTTGTCTCCATAAAGATGTTGTTGCTTTGTCTGGAATGCTCCACAGTACGGCATTAATCTTATTTATCAGGTGGTGCAATTAGGCCAAGTTACAGAAGGAAGCCCATTCACGGTTTTGAGCAATAAAAACACCTGTACTGAACTAATTGCTTGCTATATGTTTAATGCCATACTGTGGAACATTCTAGTCAGCGCAATGGCATCTCCATGGAGACCAGCAGGTGACGTACCCTCCACCAGAAAAGTTGGACAGTGCATCTTTAAATATTTCATAAGCATTAGGTATCTGCGTCCACAGATATGAAATGTACAACGCACATGAATTTATTCACAATTAAAAACACAAAGTTGTTTTAGTTTACATTTTGTGTTTTGGCTCCCAGACCGATTAACCAATTTATTTGAAAGAAAAATTAACTCCTCACTTTGGGTTGCCAGATCTAATAACTATATGACAAACAATGGCATCCCAGATTCAGTTGAGATTGTAATGACGTTTATAAACCACTGGGAATGCATTTGTTACTATTTTACTAGTAAGATAGTGTATGATTATTATTATTATTATTATTTATTATTATTAACGCTATCTCACAACCTGATTTTTGTTTATAATTAACAAATAATCACCCATTACTCCCTCACAATGCACTAAAATAGCTCTGAACATCAGTAAAGGATCAAATAGGAAGAATATAACCAGGAACTTGGATACGGGGTCAAAATAAGAGGGAGAAGTGAGCAGCAAAAAGCAGCAGAAGATAGAACTGGAGAGAGGAGGTCCGATGGAGGACAGTGTGAAGGGGGGGGGCGTTTACCTATGGGACCCTGAGCCTCACCGCGCTGCAGGAGTTTTTAAGCGTAGCCGTGACAACGAGTCAAAAGTTCAGTGAAAATGAGCGAGCGGCACTACATCGTCTGTCCTGAAACAACCAACATCCGGAAAGACAGACACACAGACAGACAGACAGACCTGCAGCTGTGTCTGGGTCTGCCTACACTGTACTCTATATACTATATACTTTATACTTTATACTCTGCTGGCTGCCTGCACTTAGGCCTGTCACGATAAATACTACAGCGTTCAGTACATGATGGTCGAACAATCATTTTTGAAGTATTTTTTTCTTTGTGGTAAGATTTGAGCTGTAAAAGTAAAAAAAATACTTCTATGACTCATTATAGAAACAAACTAAGTACTTAAGTGTTTCATTCTGCTATTTATTTAAAGTAGCTCATGCGTTTTTTAACAATAACGTACATTTAGAACAGTTTTGCTCTAGAGTTGTTACGTCAGTGGTATAATTTAGTTTCAATATTATCCCTGATCGTTCATATTTTCTACAGTAATGTATCGCATTTCGAAATTTGTTATCGTGACAGGTCTAGCTACACTCTCCACTCTGCTCTATGTCTGTGTGTCTGTCCACTGCTCCTGCTCCTCCCATCAGCTCCTGTCTATCTCACTTCATTATGTTATGTGTCTGTCTCTCTGTAAAGTACCTACACTCCCTGATGACCTGTCTGTGTGTCTGTCTGTCTGCCAGGCCTGTCCTGAGCCTAACTAACTTGACTAAACTATAGTGAGCTGTGAATAGTATTTACAAACCCGTACATGGACTTTCTACTGATCTGTAGTTCCTTCATTTATGTGATGAATAAAAGTGTGTAGTGATTCTAGATATTTGCTCTCTTTCCTGCCCTGACGTCTCTGTGGGTGTAAAGGACCAGGTCTAGGGTAGGCACATGTGGATAATGTGGATAATGAAGTTACTCAGAAACACTCACTCATGAGTTTGATTTAAAGGACATCTGTCTCTCTGTCTGTCTGTCTGTGTGTCTGTGTGCCGGTGTTACTCACGGGAGGGGCGGGGCACTAGAAAAAGGGGGTGTCCACCCGGAGCCCGGGTAATTATAGAAGGGGGCAGTGGCCCCTCGTTGAGACCCCGAGGACGTCTGTCTACGTGCCTGATGCGAGGTGAAGGGGTCCTCACTCTCACTGTCCGAGTCTTCATAGTCTTCAGATTCACTGTTTGGGACAGAGAGGGGCAGACGTGTCAACAGGGCACTTTAATCATAGTCTGCAAATATTATCTAGCTACAATTACTTAAATTCTGAATATTTAGGTGGGTCTGACAATAATCGTTTGTGGAACATTTTATATAATTTAATAATTATCGTGATATTATCGTTTATTGCAATTATTTTAGCCATGATAATCGTGACACCAAATTTCAATACGTCCCATGCCTATTTTGACTAGATTAATAAACTAATAGGATCTAGATTATTGAATTTGTTTCATAACATTTGTAACTAGTAAAATTATGGAGTTTGAAATCTGCCAATGGAGAAAGTGTGTTCTGTTTGGCAAAGAGGTGAGATTAAAATAAGAAGCAACATGCTAAAAACAGGTTGAAACGTTTTGAAACAAAGTGAATACATCTAAACTAATCAAAACAACTGACATTAATATGAACATTCTGAGGTAATTGTGTGGCTTTAATCTAGCGACGTGATGTGGGAGTGACGTGGGAGTGATGTGGTCATCGACAAACACAGGGGAGGAGGAGTTTGACCTCTGACCTTGGGAAACTCCTCCAGGCTCCGGGCAGAGAGCAGAGGATGGCAGTGAAGGCCAAGGCAGAGAGGAAAGAGTAGAGCGACAGGTAGAGCAGCCCCTCCATGCCGTCATAACACAGGCCTTTCAAAGAGTCGATGTAGTCCTAAAACAAAACAAACTCTGTCAGATCAGTGAGCGGGTTTCAGATACTAGAATGTGATGATTCTAGAAATGTATTATGAGGACAAGAGCCAGCTTTCTCTATAGACACTGTAAACAAAAACATTATACATTCCAGAATGGAGGCAGCTGGAGGCAAAAGTGAAGTAGAACAGTGTGTGATTTCAATGGGGAAACGATTATTAAAGGGACTATATTATGTAATTTTTTAAGTATGTTATAATGTTGTTTCCTCATCAAAAACATACCTGGAGTTGTGTTTTGTTGCGTTCACACATGTTTAACACAAACCCTGCATATTTTTGACCGGAAAGCACTCTGTTCCACCGTCTGATGTCATGTGGTGATACAGGAAGCACTCCCCTGTGTTTTTAAACTCCACACACCTTTACTAGAGTCATTTGGACCACTTCATGACATCACAAGGTGGAACGGAGGATTTTGAGCTTTGGAGATGTAAATAAACTAATAATAAAGGGTTACTCAAACATGCATGAATGAAACAAAACACAACTCCAGGTGTGTTTTTGATGAGGAAACAGCATTACAACATGGCTTAAAGCTCACAGCAGTCAAAGGAAGCTCACCGAGGCTACAGCAGTTATAAGGCGAATTTGGAGCCGAGTTCCATATTTGGAATTCTGAACGCGAGTATCATAGCAACCAAAGAGCCAATCCGGAGCGAGGCTGTTTAGCAGGGAGCGGGCGCTTAGCAGTGCTGTCAATCAAACCTGTTACAAACACTAGTGGGAGCGACCTCAGGTAAAGAAGGCGTCTGATTTTTTGTCTGTTATTAATGTTCATATCTTGATTTACAGACAATAGCGAAATAAAATACCAGGATCACGTAGAGCGGGTTAATACAAATATTTTGAGACCAAAATAACGAGTCCGACAGCAGCAGTTACAGAAAGAGGCGACAGTTGTTCAATAGAAAATGAATTGGAGTCGATGGAGCCGGAAGCGCACTAGCAGTTTAGCTACGTCCATTTATATATCCAGTCTATGAATATAAGCCTGTGTAAAGTGAAATTAGGTGAAGAGCCGTACTTTGTTCAGGCCTCGGCAGTTGAGCAGAGCCACAAGCTGATGGAAGTTTCCCTCTGTGGAGTTCAGGATCTGCTGGACCTCCCTGAGTGATTTCTGTAATAACACACGTGCATTAGAGACACGGAACGATTAAAAACATTGAACTCGTTCGGTTAATTACAGTCGCGTTACCTCGGCTTTGGGGAACTGTGGCAGCGCGTTTCTGTCTAGACTGGACAGATGTGTGTGAATGTTGGACAGCGCCCTCTGAGACTGGGTCAGCAACTACAACGAGAATAATGATCTTTATCCTGAAATGTCGTACGGCAGTTGTATCTGAGCCAATCAAACAGCTGTGCATTCTCTGATTAAAAGTATCCTGCCGTACTCTACACTCACAATCTGCACTGCAAAAAGAAATATCGAGATCAGTTAAAATACCTTTAAGTCAAAATATTAATATTATTTGAGCGGTTTTGACAAATAATAATAATAATAATGCATCAGTCTTAAAACTTTACAACTGCGTGAACTGTTCATATTCAGTCCTCTGTGGTGGTAAACTACTATTGTAGCCACATCTGTCCTGGGGTAGACTGATGGAAGAGAGGCTGCCAATCAGCACCATCGGCCCGACCTTCACACTCTCTTACACACACACACACACGCACACACGCACACACGCACACACGCACACACACACACACACACACACACACACACACACACATCATTCATACACAGGCCATGTAGATTATTGATGCATCCACAATATGTATTTCAAATGATCTCAGTCTAAATAACCTGTCGAAGTGATTGAGAGAATCCAAAAAGTCCAATTAAAATTAGAAACTTGTATCTCTTTGCCAGATTGCATAGTTTTATTCCAGGTTAAAACATTTAAAATGTAAAGAAATAAGTGTGTGACATAATTTTGGTCATATAAACTAATATATTCTGAACTAGTAAAAACTAAAAAAAATAAGATTAATATTCAGGATTTTTGTCATTTCAAAGCGTCTTATAAATTCCTTTTTTTTTTTTTTTTTTTTTTTTGTCTCACTCCCATTTCTTCTTTTTGCATTTTGAAGCACTACTTAGAACCTTCTTAAGATCCAACAGTGCAAAATGACCTGCTGGTACGGGCTGTTCATGCGGCGGTTGCAGGTGAGGTAATAATCCAGAACATCTGAGGAGCAATAAAAACATGAGTGCACAAATATAAAACATGCGACATCAGCTCGTCTTAATGTGACCTGTTTAATACCTGCTTTACCTGCACTGGTCCCACTGTTGAACTGTGTGGAGTTCAGGACAAAGGAGTTCGGGTCTGAGCAGAAGTCACTGAGCGCCTGTGCAGAGAGATAAAGAGAGAGAGAGAAATAGATGGAGAAAAAGACAGAACAAAAGGGAGGAGTGCATTAAAATATGAGATAATCATCATTACATTTACTTGAATTAACTGATTTTTTCATCTTCTTAAAGGACTTTCCCACATCTTATTGTTACTTCTACTTGAGTATTTTTTAAGTAATGGTATTGTTACTTAATATTTGGTTATTTCAATGTTTTTGTGCAGCCCATTCTTAGGAGATACCAGTATTTCTGCATTAAAACATGTTTTGGCTGTCTGATTCAGTTAAAAGTAGTTTCACCAAATACTTTTATACCAAAGCTGCAAGATTAAACACAATCAAATCAAAACTGCAGTTTGGCCAATTAGCAAATCGCAAAGGCTGCCATTTTCAAAGTATCATAATTTCATTTTACAAATAATAAAATATCCTATCGTTTACAGCTGTATAAATGTGTTCTGAAATGAGATTCTTGTATTTGTTTGTTTGTTCGTATTTCAGTATTTTTGTCTTTTCTCCTGGACACGTTTAAAATGTGAACTCCAAACAGAATCCTATTATTATAACATCAATTATAACATAAATCTAATTTAATCGCAATGCCGTTCAGCCCTATTTTATACTCAAATATAAATCATTTTTTGGGGTTATTACTTAATACTTCTACTTAAGAGTAATCTTGTTTAAAGGGCCCATCTCACGCTATTTTCTGATCTGTTACAATGTTGTTTCCTCATCACAAACAGACCCGGAGTTGTGTTTTGTTTCATTCACACATGTTTAACACACAAACCCTGTATATTTAGGCTGAGCTCTTTTCTCAAACAGAAAACACTCTGTTCCACCTTGTGATGTCATGTGGTAATACAGGAAGTGCCCCACTGTGTTTTTAAACTCCACACACCTTCACTAGAATCATTTGGATGATTTCAGCCCTGGAATTGCCAATCTCTACTGAACTAAAGGTAAAAAGGTCGCTATTTTGAGCTTTGGGGATGTAGACAGACTAATAATTACTCATGTTACTCATGCTCATACTCATACAAACATGTGTGAATGAAACAAAACACAACTCCAGGTATGTTTTTGATGAGGTAACAGCATTATAACATGGTTTAAAGCTCACAAGAGTCAATTTTGTGTAATATAGCACCGTTAAAGTATCCTAACAGTGCTCTTACTACAGTACATTTTGTCTCCTCTGTTAAAGCATATTATTAGACCCACTGACACACTGACCCTCTCTCATGTCTGAATGTAACTGCAGACAGTTATCGATCTGTGCTGCCTACATCCACTCTGCCCTCATTTTACAGTGCTCTGTTTCAGCATGTGGCCAGATATGTTTCCATTAGCCCATTATAAAAAACACCATATCCTCGGGGGTAAGAACTGCTGATTTGTGCAGTCTTGAATTAGTTTTTTTTAATAAACACTGTATGCACACTCTAACACAGCTGAAGAACACACTTGGCTGGTTCCAATCCTGATGCAACAAATCAGGCCCGTCGACAGGAATTTGGGGGCCCGGGGCAAGAAGCCTCACATGGGCCCCGCCTAATATAAATTAATGGGAAGACGGTTCAATTCTGGGCCCCTAAGACTCTAGGGCCCAGGACAACATACCCCTTTGTCCCGCCCTGTCAATTCTCCTACAGCAGATATACTTTTACTATACGCTGAATGGTAGATTTTGGGACTATATATAATTTTGTTTTCAAATCTGCCAGTGGAGTACACACACGCACATTATAAGTCCATATAAGTACCGTTAACTAACCGACTAACCATATACTTCTAAACTACCCAAGACTATTCAAATGAAATATATATAAACGCTTTTAACTTTTAGTGATGTTTTGTTTTGTCGTGTGTTTTGTTATGGCCACGAGAGAAAGCGTGAGACAACCTCACGAGAAAAGGAAGTAAACAGACCTAAAAGTTAGATTCATGTAATTTTAACTACCACAACTTGCCACAGAGTTTCACAGTATGGCACAAAACATACTCATCTCCATGTATGAGATGAGAATGTGTGTACGAATAGGCCTGTCACGATAGCACATTTTGAAGGGCGATATATTGCGATAAACGATAATATTGAAACCAAACCATAAAGCAGAAATATACCCTGAAAAGAAGTTAAAAAATATGATGTGAACTGCATTAAATAACCAAAAAGTTCCCCAGTAGTACAAATAAATAGTCCCACGATAAATACTGACCCTCAAAAATAATTGTTCTACCTGTCTACCTGTATTAAGTCGATATAAATATAATTATGACCTATGTATGAATTATGATTTTGACTTTCTATTTCCACGGAATCCTGCAGGCGACATGTTACCTCCAGAAACTTACTTTTAACATGTTTTGACCTAACGAAACAGACCTAAACTAGTCAAAACTATGACATAAATTGAAGTAATTTTAACTAATACATTTGCAGTCTGTTTTGTAATCGCCCCAAGAGAAAGCAACAGACAACCCCACCAGAAGAGGGAGTAAGAGCAGCGTTGGTAGTTTGAACCCTGACGGAGGAGGGTGACCGGGGCAGAGAGGAGGCCAGCCAGAGCCTACAACCAGCCCATTGTGTGTGAGTGATCAAGGACAGAGGCTCTCTATGCGGGCCGCGGGCTTTGGGACATCTCCAGACAGCTCCACAAACACTCAAATGCCTAAACTGGGCAAAAACAGCCACTGAAGTACTGGAAATGGCTGCAGTTTGGCAAAGTCAATGTTTGTTATTAATTGGAATTGTACATGTAGGTGTGCCATAAGAACAGACTGCATTCACCTTCTACATTTTGACGGTGTCATAATCTCAAGATGGTGGACAAGGCTCTATGCAACTCTACGGAAGATTAACTGCTTTTGAAATCCAAATAGAAATCCAGTTGTTATTATTTATTAGGGATTGGGTCCACGAACCTGCACTGTTAATTCCATGGTTTAAAGTCCTTTCAAAAGACAATAATCATAACTTTTGAGTAGAAAAAGTGAAGAAATAATTCACTTCTGTTTATTTGTGCTAGAAGAGAACACATTGAACTTTTGCGCAGTTTTGATTTTATGCGGACAGGCCCAGTAATTACAGAGATATCTGTAATCTGACCTGTTCCCACCTTAATTTTAAACTAGAAAATTTTGATGTGATGTGAACCCAGCCTAAAATGAATGAGAGTTAGATTTATTTAATTGTCCGAGGGGATTTCTTGTTACAGACTTGCAATTTCCTGAGATTTACAGAGATA
Source organism: Periophthalmodon schlosseri (assembly GCA_000787095.1). Lineage (NCBI taxonomy): Eukaryota > Metazoa > Chordata > Actinopteri > Gobiiformes > Gobiidae > Periophthalmodon > Periophthalmodon schlosseri. The sequence goes on from KN484682.1 coordinate 84,309, forward strand.
AAAGATACAACAGAAAAAGTATTTCATTTGAACAAAAATAACAAAAATAAAAAAAAAAAAACCTACTGACTCACTTAAGCTCACTACTCACTTAAGCCTTAATAACTTCTACTGGCATGCACAGCTAAAGATGCCAATATTTCGCTTTTAAAATAGCATTAGCCACGCCCACAGCTTTATCTTAAGTTAGGTAAAGATCATTAAGTCATTTTTCACTTTTGTAAAAATAATAAAATAAATGTATGTGATTGTGTACACATACAGCCATATTTTTAGCCCAATTCCTCTTCTATTTCCTATTTACTCAGTCTGTTCAAACTTTAAGTGTGGGTCGAAGCTTAGGGAGTACTCAAGAAAGCAAACAAGGTAAACCACTGATCTAACATGTGAATACACCAACCAAAACAGAGCCCTCTGCAGGAGCAATGCCTCAAACGCGCTCGTGTTATAATGAATATATATCATTTCTTTACCGAATCCAACTACAACAAGCGTCTTTAAGAAACAAGCGTCTCAAATGCTTTTCAGTTTTGACATGTCCCTCTGTATCTCGTATGGTTATTCTCAAATGCACTTTCCCTGTCTGCCGTCTTCACTCTCTCTTCGCTCTCTTGTTCGTCGTCTATATTTACCTCTTAAACTGAACACCCACCTCTTACACGCACACAAGAAGCGCACAGTTCACAAACACACGCACACACTGAATCTTTAATCTCTGCCCTATTTTTCAGCTTTTTGGTCCTCTGCCACCGTTGCAGCGTTCCCTAGGAGGCAGCTCTTTTCACTGGAGCACAATAAAAGCAGAAATTACAAAACACATGATACTAAGACGACTCTGCCGTCTAAAAGCCCCAGTTTCTGCCTAGGACGCAACAATAACTGCGATACTGTGATAGGGCAATTAGAAAGGTCTCCTATTAGACGTGCACTACGGGGTTTGTCGTCTGCTCGTCTCCATGGAGATGTTATTTCTTCGCCTTGAATGTTCCACTGTATTACCGGGTCGGCTTTGCTCAGATCTGCCTTTTAACTAGTGTGGCTCACCCGCTTGTCTTCATGAAGATGGATAAATGGAATGTCACACTGTGTAACATTCCCAGCAAAGCAAAAATATCTCCATGGAGACAAGAAATATCTCCATGGAGACAAGCAGGCGGCAGACCCCTTCGCCAGAAAAGTTACATACCGCAATATATGAAATTACCACCTCCTAAATGAAACGTTTTGTAACAACAGCAGGCAACCAAGTCAGAGGGGACTACAAAGACCATAATCCTTTGCTCTAATCAGTCCAACCAACATGAAGATCTTACTGTTATTAAACTCTTAAAATATAAATCTTTTAACAGTAACGATAAGGTTCAGCTATTATTGCCCATATATGGAAATTTGTCCCCTGCATTTGACCCATCCTTCAATGCTACTGAGGCAACCTGTCAGGAGCAGTGGGTGACCGCAGTGTAGCGCCTACGGACCTATGTCCAGATCACAGACTGTATATATAAATGGACATAGCTAACCCGCTAGCCGCCACGTTCCAAATAGGAAGTGACCATGAGCGCACATGATCCTGGTATTTTTATTTTGCTATTGTGTCCGTACATCAAAATATGAACATTAACAACAGACAAATTCTTTCCTTCTTTCCCCGAGGTCGCTCCCGCTAGCGTTAGCAACAGGTTTGATTGACAGCATTCCAAAAGCGCCCGCTCCCTACTAAACCAGCGGTGTGGGCAAGAAGGGGCATCATCTTCAACAGCCTCACTCCAGATTGGCTCTTTGGTTGCTATGATACTCGTGGTCGGAATTCCAAATATGGAACTCGGCTCCAAATTCACCCCTATAACTGCTGTAGCCTCGATGAGCTTCATTTGACTGGAGCCGAACGCTGTGAGTGACGTCACACTCACTTAGTCCACGTCTTCATAAAAAAAAAAAACTAATAAGTAGCACTTGTGAAACACTGTTGACCCCAGTGTCTCAGTAAATATTATGACATTTGGATGCCCTCACATCCCTAGTTTCTAAATAACTGTAAGCTGTTTGCTTTCACTCTCCCTCTCTTTGCTTTGGCCGCTGTTTACTCAGGTCTACTCACCACTACAGTGGCCGTCTCCAGACCCAAGGAGCCCCAGCTGAGGAAAAGAGCCAACCACGCCAGCACCGTCATCCTGCGAGACAACCAGGAAGTCCCTCAGTGAATATGGGACAGAGCTTTATAACCAAACATCTCATTTATATTATAGTGAATACTTACAAAATGAGGAGCCAGCGCGCCTGTTTGGCCAGTCCCAACAGGATGAACAGACACACGATGAGGTCTAACAGCAGAAGCAGTACATACGACAGCCACCTGAGGCACAAATACAAAATATACAACTTATTACTAGTGAAGTTCGTGAACTAGTCGGCTCTTTTGAACGGTTCCTTTACGTGAACTGTTGGATCTGGATTTCATTTTTTAAAAGAACCAAATCTTTTTCTTTCTAATTTGCATGCATTTTTACACTGCTTTACATTAAACCAACACAAGAATTAGCGCAGAAACAATTATTATTATTGTAGTGCAACAGTTTATAAACACACTTTCTGCCTCAGTCTGAACCATTTTAAACAAATCTGAGCCTTGGTCATTTATTTCTGTGATTAGTTTGTAGATAAAATGAGTTAGCGCATTGGGTTCAGTCATATATATAAACATGAAAAGAACCAGTCTTTTGAACGGCTCTTTGACGTGAATGGATTCAAAAGATTCGGATCCCACAAAGGAGCTGAAAGTCCTATCACTACTTATTAACATAGTACCACAGTGGGCTTAAAGGGCCTGTACTGGACTTTAATCTAAAAAGCTGCGAGAGAGAGGCTGTAAAAAATCTATTCATTTTACAGCAAATAACTTTAGTATTTTCTCTTTTAGTATTTTCTTAAAAGCTACTGATAGAGTCACCCTTTTTAGTGCAATCAGGCACATTATTACTAAGAATCATGAGAAATCAACAGCCTGACCCTATCCCAGACATGATTCTCTGTCATGGTGCATTTTTATAACAGTAAGCACATGTTGGAAAACTATGAGGAAACAGCAGCGTGACAGGATCCCAAACAGTTGTGTCTGTGTCATAGTGCAGTTTCACAATGGTAGAAAGGACTAAGTGGGCGGGGCTTAAAGTTCAAACTAAGACATGTTCCCGACTCATGGTTTGAAATCAGGTACCGGCGCTTCATTGTCATATTTGTAATGACTATACAATGCTATAAAAGTTGTTGTAAAGTTGTAAATATGGAACCTATTCATATAATTTTTTAACCATCAGCTACTTTAATAATTATCGCGGTGACGTCAGTTATTTTGGCCATTTGGCAATTTCAACATCGTCCCGTGCGTAGTCCCACGTGTCTTACCTGTAGTCCTCGTTGACCATGAGCGTGTTGGCGGCCCAGCCCGGGCTGAAGGGGCTGGGCATGAGGCCGCTAGAGGGCACCACAGTGGGAGCGACGGAGGGGGGCACAGGGGTCAGGGGGATGATGGAGGCTCCCGCTGTGCTGCTGTCATTCCCCAGGCCTAAGTCCAGACTGCCGCGCGCCAGAGAGATCGAGGACAGCATGTTTATCACGTTTTCAGATAACCTTCGGCAGTTCCTTGTCGACACCACGAACGGTTTGCTTCCTGTAAATAGCTCCTCCATCGAAGCCAGTGGACCTGTGATGGACAACTGCAGCCCACTAATTGTGTCTGAAATCTGGAGAGGAAGAAAACGCTGATGTGTTAAGTGGACAGGGAACCACACAGTACAAACGATGGGCTCAAACGGTAGATGCAGAGTGCGGAGTTTTGTGGGTTGGGATCTTAGTGGTTTGGATAATGTACACCAGGGCTGGTTTTGGCCACAGCTTATAACACTAGTGTACAGTTTTATGTGTGTCTGATATACACATCTAATGCACCTCTCACAGAGCTTTATACAGTCAGTGCAAAACTTTACACATTCTGAAGAAGTGGTTTAAGTGGCCCTATGCGAAACAGAGGTGATGGTAATAGTTGTTTATTTTCGTATACTCGTTCATCTAGTGGATTTATGACCCTACAACTTCATGGGATAAATATTAATACCATGGAATTGTTTCTTGTTATTTTGGCACAAAGAAACTGCCTGAATCACCTTATAAACATGAATTGGATCTTTTCAGATTCTCGAGTGCGATTACGTTACACTCTCTGATGGTCGGCAAGAGGCAAGTTCTTCTATGTTGATTACATAGAATTTTCATGAGAAACATATAAATAAATATAATAAACGCAAGTCCACATATGCTGATTATCATGATTACCTGGAACAGTCTTCCGGAAGATGTGAGACAAGCCTGTATAATGTTTAAATCCAGGCTGCAAACGGTTCTGTTTAGCTGTGCATATGACTGAAAGGTTTTTATTCTGCACTCTTCTCCTTTAATGTTAATTTTATGATGATTATTTATGTTTTGATTTGTTTGCATTGTGATTTGAATGTCTTTCTTATTCTGTAAAGCACTTTGAATTACTTTGTGTACAAATTGTGCTGTACATATAAACTTGCCTTGCCTTTATCGTGGTCATTCGGTCCAAAATCTCACTAAATACATAAAAATCTGCAAATTAAAATGATTACTTTGACCCATCTCAAGATTCATGGGTTTCAGTCACATGCTATGGGCGCCATTTTGAGGACTTTTGACCATGCAAAAGACAGCAATTAGCAATTCAGAATTCTATGACAGAGAGTGGAAAAAATTACTCTCTCACTCTCGGAAACCAATGACTCGGCCAAAAGAGTGGTGTGTCATGTGAAACCCAGTGACAGAGAAAGCTGTTTTGACACATGCACAGTGTGAGGGCGACAGGGGGCAACCGGACACACAAACCACAGCCTGACCACAGAAAACATCAATGGAGCAAGAGGAGCAAGAGGAGGGTGTGTGGGACACTTAGACCACATCCTCATAAAGTCCAGGTTAAAGTGCATAAGACTGGACAGACACGTCTCATTTCACTAAAACATACTTCACATCATTGCATTTAAGATTTGACTCTTGCCTAGTTTTTTTGGGTGGATAATTTTACTTCATGGTTGGACACGGGCCGCAGATGTGACACACGTAGAGGCAATTCCATAAACATGACCAAGCAACCATAATGTAAACAAGGACCGAAAATTACACAGTAGTCATGTTTTAGCTGTAAGTTTTAGTGCTGATCTCATAGGTGGATGTTTTCCATGTTAGAACTCAGCATTACTCAGCATTTTTGTGCTTTTCTTCCACAAATTGCCGCTTAATGGGACTGTAGCCTGAGCTCTTAGTGGCAACTGTCACTTAGAAAGAGTCCTTTTAGGTTTAAACCATCTAGCAACACAAATAAGAGACTCTTGTGGGGTTCATTCTGCTGTCTGATTGGTTAATTGTCTTGAGAACCTAAACCCGTCATGTCCAATGTTTTTGTAACTAAGACTAAATCAGCATTAGAACTGTCATCAGTAAAAGCTGTATTGGATTTGAACATGTTTACCTCATGTCTGGGGACACAAGTTTATGAAATTTAAAATCAAATTCTTACCTACAGTTCCTTTAACTCAAAACTATAATAAATATTATAAATATTTACCACTACTGTCCCACAAAACCAAGTAATAATTAGAAAAACTTGTCATATGCACTTTAAAAGGTCCTATATTACGCAAAAGTGACATTTGTGCCAGTTAAGCCATGTTACAATGTTGTTACCTCCTCAAAAACATACCTGGAGTTGTGTTTTGTTTCATTCACATGTTTAAGTAACCCTTTATTATTAGTCTGTCTACATCTCCAAAGCTCAAAATGCTCTGTTCCACCTTGTGATGTCATGAACCAGTACTTCTGAAGTTAACCGCTATCTTTTACCTTTTGTTCAGTTGAAACGGGCAATTCCAGGGCTGAAATAATCCAAATGATTCTAGTGAAGGTGTGTGGATTTTAAAAACACAGTGGAGTGGAACACTTCCTGTATTACCACATGACATCACAAGATGGAAGAAGAACTCAGCCTAAATATGCAGGGTTTGTGTGTTAAACATGTGTGAATGAAACAAAACACATCTCCGGGTATGTTTTTGATGAGGAAACAACATTATCACACAGATGAGAAAATACCGTAGTACGAGCCCTTTAAGGCTCCATTCATGCCGCTGTATTTCCTGCACCGCTCTCTCTCTCACACATATGCAGTTCAACACTCAGCATGAAATCGCGGTTGCGGAGCGAGCACTCACCAGTAGATCGATAGAAGCGAGCGTGTAATTGGCTGTGAGGAGGGACGAGGTCAACTGATACATCCCATCATTAGCCTCGCTGTTGCCATAGAAACCGACGCCTATGGCAACGCTGCAAAAAGGGGGAAAAAAGATAAAAGAGACATGAAAACACTGTGGGAGCGGGAGCACTGTACATATGGGTGGGTATTTATTATATTGTGGGGACTGACATCTTTACACTGAGTGATTTATTTTTACATAGGTTATGGTTAATGGTCACACTTTTATACAGCGCTTTTCCACATTCAAGGCACTCAAAGCACTTTACATCAAGGAACCACTCACCCATTCACACACACATTCATACACCTGTGTACACTGGGGGCAAGGTGGGGTAAGTGTCTTGGCCAAGGACACAATGACAGCATTCAACTGTGAGAGCTGGATCTGAACGCTCAACCAATGTTTATCGAGAGCGGGATTTGAACCGCCAACCTTCTGATCAGAGGGCAAACGCTCCAACTGAGCTACTGTCGCACCTAGTTTACAGCCAAAAATCAGGTCCGCATGACATAAATCCTTCATTACTACATCAACAACATGGTTTCAAGTTAAGATGTGGGTTAAATAGGTTAAGATTAGGCGTTAGGTTAGGTAAAAGACAAAAAATCTGTCAACTGGACTATGGCTCAGACCTGGACGACTGAGGGATTCCACAGACAGCTTTAGGTTAGGGTTAGGCAAGTAGTGACTATGGTTAAGGCTAGGATCCGTCTCCATGAAATGAATGTAAGTAGGGCTGAACGCTTTGAGAAAAAATATCTAAATTGATTTTTCAGATAAGCATTACAATTCCGATTACATTTGCAATTTATGTTTGAATAGTAGGATTCAGGTCAAAGTTCACATTTCAAAACCCTCTTGGAGAATTGACATAAAGACTCAAAAAGACCTAAGAAGTCACGAACAACTGACTAATACAAGAATCACATTTCAGAACATGTTTATTCTCAATAAACATGTTCAATAATGAAATTAATAATCGTTCTGAAAGTATAAAAAAGATTAAAATAAAAAAAATCATTGAGACTTTTATCTTGCAATTTCTGGATTTAAAATGTCACTTATCTCCTCTATTTAATCGTACGTATCCCTTTTCTAATATGTTTATATATTTATGATTTAAAAACAAAGCATAAAGTTCACATTTCAAAACCCTCTTGGAGAATTGACATAAAGACTCAAAAAGGCCAATGAAGTCACAAACAATTGACTAATACAAGAATCACATTTCAGAACACGTTTGTACAGATCTTTTTTGTACAGATCAATTTTGTTTCCTCTACAAACAAAATATCCTTTTTCATTCTGCATCAAATTTCGATTTCAATTCGATTGCTGCCCTAAAAGTAAATCAATGTAATGTCCCCAAAAAGCGCAGAAAGCTAACGTGTGTACGTGTGTGTGTGTGTGTGTGAGAAAAAGCATAGCAGAGACTTGCATTTGATGTTTAATTCAGTGTGTACATTTTAAATAAGTGGTACGCGGAGATAGAGCTGTTAGAATAGGGTTTATACGAACATACCAACAGTGCACTGCAGAGGTATCGGAGAAGAGGAGGGGGACGCTGACTCTTGGCTCGCGGTGGTTAAGCCCCACTAAGAAAATATCATTGACTTAAACATAGGGGCACGTTTACACATCTCTGTTATTTAAATATTCAGATTAAGGCAGAGGCCAGCTGTTCGTCAAATCCCCTACACTCTGAGAGGAATGGTACGGTCCAATCTCCCACAAAGTATGTGACCCAGATTAGAAAGCAAGGCAAAGGCAGAAATGTGTGCTCTGCATTTCAAACTGCGTCCAGTCCAGTGCGGTGATACAACATAGAAAACAGTGATGTGGTAATAGTAAAACATAAAACAGAACCAGGGACACCATCTAGACACAATAATGAAATTAATAATCGTTCTGACAGTATAAAAAAATAAAAATAAAAAAATCATTGACTTTTATCTTGCAATTTCTGGGTTTAAAATGTCACTTATCTCCTCTATTTAATCATACGTTTCCCTTTTCTAATATCTTTATATATTTATGATTTAAAAACAAAGCTTTAACTGTTAAGGTAATGTGCAGCTTTTTTCTAGACTGTACATTTCCCTTTTCTAATAATATCTTTATATATTTATGATTTAAAAACAAAGCTTTAACTGTTAAGGTAATGTGCAGCTTTTTTCTAGACGATGGGGGAGAAGTGTGGACTATAGGAGGCCGTTATGATCTCATTATTGTATGTTAAGGCCTCTACTTTGACAATGTTTAAATCCAGGCTCCAAACGGTTCTATTTAGCTGCATATGACTGAAAGGTTTTTATTCTGCACTCTTCTCTTTTAATGTGAATTTTATGATGATTATTTATGTTATGACTGAAGGTTTTTATTCTGCACTCTTCTCTTTTAATGTGAATTTTATGATGATTATTTATGTTTTTGATTCGTTTGTATTGTGATTTTAATGTCTTTCTTATTCTGTAAAGCACTTTGAATTACTTTGTGTACGAATTGTCCTATACAAATAAACTTGCCTTGATAATGAGAAATTGTAACATTTTAGTGCTGTCAAGTGCAGAGGTTAAAAAACGTATGTAATCAAAGTGCCACAGTTTCCATCAAAATGTAAAACTGACACGTATTAAGACTGTCAACTTAAATACACGTTGCTTATAGTCTATTACATAAAAAGTATGAATTCTACCTGTCTCCAATTCTTGTCATTCATATGTGCAACCGTAGACTGTATAAAGAAGTGGACTAAGGGAGTGTGACGTCACCCACAGCGTTCGGCTCCAGTCAAATGAAGCTCATCGAGGCTGGAGGTTATAGGGGCAAATTTGGAGCTGAGTTCCATATTTGGAATTCCACCACAAGTATCATAGCAACTAAAGAGCCAATCTAGCAAGCAAAGAGCCAATCTGGGGCGAGGATGCTGAAGGTAACGCCCCTTCCCACCCACACCGCTGGTTTAGCAGGGAGCGGGCGCTTAGCAACGCTAAGTCAAACCTGTTGCTAACATTGGCGGGAACGACCTCGGAAAAAGAAGGTGCCAGATTTGTCTGTTAATGTTCATATCTTGATTTACGGACACAATAGTGAAATAAAAAAAACAGCATGCTGTAGAGCGGGTTAATACGAACATTTTAATTGACGAGCCTGACAGCAGCAGTTACGGAGAGAGGGGCGACAGCATTTCAATAAAAAGTGAATTGGAGTCGATGGAGCCGGAAGCGCGCCCATGCTCCTTCCATGTGGAACGCGGCGGCTATGTCCATTTATATATACAGTCTATGTGTGCAACTGAAGAGTGCGACTCCAAGGCCCATCCAATATTAAGCAACAGAAACAAAAAAGTGCACTATGTAACTTCCGCCACCTGCTTGTGTCGATCGGGATGTTGTTGCATGGCCTAGAATGTTCCACAGTATGACATTAAACTTATTCATCCCCATGGACACAAGCAGGTGTTACATCCAGGACACGCTCAAAGCAAGAACGCCGTTTCTCAAGATATTTTTAGCAACAGCAACACTGTAACTGACCAAATGCAAGACAGATAGTCGTACTGTGAAACAATCCAAGCAAAGCAATAACGCAGGTGCACGTGTCGGACCCCCACCAGAAAAAAGTTACATGGTGCAGCTTTAATGCTCAAAGTGAAGTTAAAATTGTTTTGTCTAATCCTTCCGTTACTGACATTACATATTTAGATTCCCAAAGTGCCAAAAGAGCGGAGAGTGGGCCTCGCGTGCCTCTAAAACCACAGTTGGGTTGCAGATGTCAGTCAAATGCATAATCCACTTTGTAATGAAAGTAAAGTGCATCCTGTTCTAAAGTGGTGCTGTCTCAAACGCTGCAGCATTTCAGTCATTTTCATCACTAAAAGAGCAGTGCATTCAGATAAAACTACTCACTAATGTTGTTACAGATCACAATTTATCTTTTTTAAGTTTATAATAGACTTGAAGTGCCTATAGTGTACTAGTCCAACGAGGATCATCTGGTCTTCCTGGCTGTAACTTACTTCAGACTGCTCTCAAAACTGAAGTGTCCTAGTGAAAATTACTATGTTAATTGAATCTCTTTTTCAAAATAAACTGCAAATCTTATCACAAATGCAATACTAGGGCTGGTAGGGATTCATTTCTATGCATGAGATGACAGGTCTACAGCACAGCCAGTCCTCTGTCAGTAAAAGCATGTGTTTTTTGAGAAGAGTTCAGCTGTTGTGAGAAGAAATTGACTTTTTTGTGTTGAATGGCACTGTCTTTCTTGTTTATAATAATTAAAATTATTGTTGAAAAACTTTTTTAAAATCATAAAAAAAAATAAAAAATTAAATTAACTTGAAAACTTTACCAATATAAGGAAAAAAATATTGTGATGAACTTTTTGTCCCTTATAAATACATTTTCTTGTTCAGTCTTGCAGTAGCCACACTGATTGTGGATTTTATGACTGATCCGAAGAGGACAGCCCAGTGTGAGAGTGTAGGTGTGTGTGTGTGAGATCATCGCTGTGACACACACCCATGTGACTGGTCCAGTGACCTTTGACTGTGGTAAAGTGCTGTCTGATTCACTAGTAAGTCTACTGTATAAATTTTAATCTCATGATGTCTGTGGCCAGAGTTTCCAGAATAAATAAGAGTATGACGAGACAGTATACAGTGTGCCAAAGGGGGAGACAGTGACTCAGGTCAGTCATCTGATAGTTCAAAGGTCGGTGGTTGGATCCCAAATGTGACCAGTGCATACATTTGTTGTGTCCTTGGTAGGATTGTCAAAAAAATCAATACCCAGATGCAAATTGATACTTAAACTATGAAACTAGATTCTCAAGTATCTATACTGAAAAAAATCATACAAATAGGACAAAATTGGAACTTTCCGGAATAGTTTTAAAGTGCACTATGTAACTTGTCTCGTAGCAGACATGCTTGTCTCCATGGAGATGCTATTAAATTGCCAGGAATGTTTGATGGCAGGAAACATAACCATCCTGCATCATTTACGGGTGTTTTTATTGCTCAAAAAAATCTTGAAAATACATGTGCATTTTTTCTGTGAGCGGGGTCACCTCTCCACATATCTGACCTGTAACTTGGCCTGGCAGCATAACCTGCTTGTCACCATGGAGATGTGTTTAATAGCATCTTGGCAATGCAAAATGATCTCCACTGAAACAAATGGGTGGCAGGATAAAAGTTACTCAGTGCAACTTTAAAGTGTTCTTCTAAACTGTGTATATGGTGTTTTAACAGCATTATCTACTGTTCAGTCATTTTTTTTGGCATTTTTAGAACAAACTGGTTAAATCTGGAGCTTGCTAGTCAGAAAGGCCTAATATAAGTGTGTGCAGCGTTCAGTGGCTTCTGCAGTGTCCAGTAGTTGGTGACATCACACAGCACTGCCCTGATTACAGCCAAGTGTTTCTGATTACAAACACCTGGCTGCAGAAATGTAGATACCTGTTTGATACTCTTTTTTATTTCTCCCGACCCCGCCCCTTCTCCCCCCTCCCTCTTTTCTTTAGTCCTCCTGGTACTGCCCAAGTTAGCTTTTTTCTATTTGAAATATGGCTGTGGGCGGCGTTTAGGGGTTTAGTCCCACTTTAAAGAGATAAAATGGATTCCGTGCAGCCTCGTCACATTCCCCCTCTCAACAGAAAACACTGTGGTAAATACTGCCCACATTCATGTATAAGTGCACATCCTCTCACCAGCACAACGTGACAGCCGCCACCGCCACCCATGTGACACAGCAGATGCCCCGGCCCTTCTTCCCGCTGTAACCGTGACCCGTGCTGCCATCTTCGTCCTCCTCCTCTTCCTCCGATCCCTCGCTCCGGTCGCCACGGTGACAGCAGCAGTAGTGGATAAGGAAGGACAGAACCACCAACAGCGAGATAACGAGTGCGATGGCTGATAAACTGGACAAAACCAGTAAAGTCTGTGAAAAGTGACAGTAAAAATAGAGTGAGAAAAATAACAATCATATTTTGGCAATTAAAAAATCTATTCGGATTTACACGCCCCCACTAAACCAGCAGGGGGCGCAACATAGAACAGGTTTTGCAATGGTACAGTATGAATCACACTGCAAAAAAAAGCACAGACTCACACTGAGTAGTTTTGGGCTTTGTTTTTGTTAAACCTTTATTTAAAGTTGCACTATGTCACTTTCTGGTGGAGGGTCCGCTACCTACTTGTTTCCATGGAGATGTTATTTGTCGCTGGGATGTCCCACAGTATGGCCTCTATTCTTGCATTCATTTAATTATGAGTGCTTGAAAACACCATAGACACCATTGCTCCTGTGAGTGGGCTCGCCTGTTCACAGATTTGACCTGTAAACTTGGCGTGGTAGCGTCACCAGCTTGTTTCCATGGAGATCGATAAGATTTGTGCCATACTGTGGAACATTCCAGGCAAAGCATTAACATTTCCAATTTGTCTTGTCACTTGCGATTAGATTTATTAACTTTTGAGAGAAAAGTGAAACTAATACAAGAATCACATGCACCTCAGAACATGTTTGTAGAGGCTAAACAACACGGTTACCAGGTTCAATATGTTATAGTAAAAGATATTCTGTTGTTGTTAGCAGGTTCAATATGTTATAGTAAAAAATGTTGTTGTTAACTATTTATTCAAACCATTATAGAGAGACAAACTGTTTAAGCGGTCGATCCACAGAGTAAACTCTAATGTCTCCATAAGCCTCGTCTATCTCTGGATCTGATCAGTAAAGTCAACATTACTCAAATGCACTTTGCCACACATAGCTACAGTATTATCCCTGATCCATCTGCCGGGCTGTCACTACTGCACCTCGCCTCAGATTCACCTCCACCCCTCCTCCCACTCTCTCTCTCTCTCTGCCATCCATCCCTCTGTAGTCCCTCTCTCTCTCTCTCTCTCTCTCCTTCACCTCTGCAGTAACCCCTTCATTCTCTCTCTCTCCCTGTCTCTCCTTCCCCCCTGCATCCATCCCTCTGTACTCCCACTCTCTCTTTCTCTCCATCCCCCCTGCAGTAACCCCTCCATTCTCTCTCTCTGTATCTCTCTCTCTCACTCTCTCCTTCCCCACTGCACCCACCCCTCTGTCCTGCCTCTCTTTTTCTCTCTCTCTCCCCCCTTTGCAGCCATCCATTCATCCTCCCACTTTCTTTCTTTCTCTCTTTCTGTCCTTCACCCCTGCAGTAACCCCTCCATTCTCTCTCTCCCCTTCCCCCGTGCATCCACCCCTCTGTCCTGCCTCTCTCTCTTTCTCTCCCCTTTGCAGCCATCCACTCATCCTCCACTTTCTTTCTCGCTCTCTCCTTCCCCCCTGCAGTAACCCCTTTCTTTCTTTCTCTCTCTCCCCTCTGCATCCATCCCTTCCTCTTCCTCCTAACCCATGGTTCTCTCCCCCACTCAGGCTTTCTTTCCATCCACCCCACTGAATCTCTATTAATAATCTGTGACCTACTTAAATACATTCACTGCTGCTCTCCCTCTACCTCACTCTCTCTCCCTCTCTCACTCCCTCTCTCTCTCTATCTGTTGCTGGTTTTGCTTTTATGGCCTACTCTTATGTTCATTCCTAACTCTCCCTCTCTATCTCTCCCTCTTTCTCTCCCTTTACTTCCCCCGTTCCCTCCATTGCTAGCTTTGCCTTTATGGTCATTCTTCAATTCATAACTAGCTCTCTTCTCTCTCTCTGTCTCCGTCTCTCCCTCTCAATATTGCTGGATTTATCTATATGGCTCAAGCTTATTTTCATCAGTAGTTCTCTCTTATCCTCTTTTCCTTTCCTTTTTTTCTCTCTCATACTCCCACCATTGTTGTTTTTTTCTTCTATGGCTACTCTGTTCATTACTACCTCTTTCACTCTCTCTTACTTTCTTTCTACCTTCCTCTTCTACCTCTCTCCCCCTCCCCCCCTTTGCCATCTTCCCTCTCTTTCTGGCACAGACATTGCCTCTCTCTCCATCTCCTTTTTTCTCCTCTCTCAGTCTCTCACTCCCTCCATTTCTGGCTTTGTATTTTTGCCCACTGTTCTGTTCACCAACTTCCACATTACTCCCTTTCTCTCTCCCTCTCACTTCTCCTCCCTCCCCCTCTTTCACCCTGCACTTGCTCTCTCTTTTGTTTTTTGTTCTGCAGGAGTTACAAACATTTTACAAACACTTTCAGAGAAACGCTGGACAATTTGTATAAACAGAATGAGGAAATCTTGCATCCAACAGCAGTTTGCTTCCAGACGTCGACATGATGTTACGCCATTTTCTGATCTGTGTTATAATACTGTCTCCTCATCAAAAACATACCTGCAGTTGTTTAACACGCAAACCCTGCACATTTAGGCTAAGTTCTTCTCTCAAACCCGAAAACACTCTGTTCCACATTGTGATGTCATGTGGTAACACAGGAAGTGCTCCATTGTGTTTTTAAACTCCACACACCTTCATTAGAATCATTTGGATAATTTCAGCCCTGGAACTGTCAATCTCTACTGAACTAAAGGTAAAAGGAGCTGTTAACTTCAAAACAACCACTACATGAACAAAGCATTTTGAGCTTTTGGAGATGAGACAGACTAATAATGTAGGATTACACAAACATGTGTGAATGAAAAAAAAACACAGCTCCAGATATGTTTTTGATGAGGCAACAACATTATAACATAACTTAAAGCTCAATTTAGCGTAATATAGGACCTTTAAAAGGTGCACTATGCAACTTTTTTGTTAGAGTGTTCCCCACCTGCTTGTCTCCATAAAGTTAATGTAGCTTAGCATGGAATGTTCCGCTGTATAGCATTAAACCTATCAATACTGCATTTATTAGATTACAGGTGTTTTTGTTGCAAAAAATATATATGAAAAACATGCATTCTCACTGTAATTGGTCTCCCCTCTCCACAGATCTGAACTGTAACTTGGCCTTGGGCTGTCACCTGCTTGTCTCCTTGGAGATAGTTTAATGACATACTGTGGAACACTCCAGCAAAAGCAATAACATCACCATTAAGACAAGCTGGTAGTGTGTGTACACCCACTAGAAAAGTTACATAGTGTAGCTTTAAACTCTTCTTCCTAAACACAGGAATTTACATTTAAAAAAGCTGTAAATGGACATGGAGCAGTAACTTAAACGAGCCAAGGGGCTACTCAAGGGTCAAGTGCCAGTTCATTACTATAATTAGGTCAATAAAAACAATGTTGGTGAGTATTTTAAAGGCTCTAGACGTCTTCTCTGCTCTACACATTGTTGTTAACAGTTATGACTTAATGGAGCCATTCACAGTGTGGTAAAAGGCTACACGGCTCTGACTCATGAGTTTAACTGTACAACTGTACCATTAAAGTAAGATTTATACACACCAGAACAAAACT
>KN484683.1:5411-21091 GCA_000787095.1 Periophthalmodon schlosseri
TATGTGAAACATTCACTGACCTTCAAGAGAGACAGTCATGTACTCACTAGAGACTCACGGTTTTGTCCTGCCCAGTTAGACCTGGTTTAGTTCTGGTTTAGTCCTGCTTTAGTCCTGTCTTAGTGCTGTCTCAGTCCTGGTTTAGCTCTAGTTTAGTCTTGGTTTAGTCCTGGCTTAGTCCTGGGTTAGACCAGATTTAGTCTTGCATTATTCCTGATTTTAAGTCCTGAGAACTTGATCCTAAAACAGCAGGTGCACTGGGCTGTTTTTGTGACTTTTCAAGGCGAGTTTCACAGCTGCATAAACAAGGCCAGTCTGTAGAAAACACACTGTACTTTACTTCTGCTCAAGGCAAAAGGAGGCGACCGGATATATTTATTTTTTAGTTTACTGTTAATATTACTTTAATTACTTTCATTTTGAGCTGGAGGACAGGTCAGAATTCTGTGGAGGAATTTGCTGTTTAAAGGTCCTATATTACACAAAACTGACTCTTGTGAGCTTTAAACTGTTACCTCCTCAAAAACAGACCTGGAGTTGTGTTTTGTTCATTCACACATGTTTGAGTAACACTTTATTACTAGTCTGTCTATATCTCCAGAACTCAAAATGCTCTGTTCCACCTTGTGATGTCATAAAGTGGTAGTTTTCAAGTTAACAGCTCCTTTTGCCTTTAGATCAGTAGAGATTGGCAATTCCAGGGCTTAAATGATTCTAGTGAAGGTGTATGAAGCTTAAAAACACAGTGGAGCACTTCCTGTATTACCACATGACATCACAAGGTGGAAAAAAGTGTTACCACATGACTCACAAGGTGGAAAAAAGTGTTTTCTGTTTGAGAGAAGAACACAGCCGGGTTTGTGTGTTAAACATGTGTGAATGCAACAAAACACAACTCCAGGTTTGTTTATGATGAGGAAACTACATTAGAACAGAGATCAGGAAACCGCGTAACATGGGCCCTTCAACTATCAGATACAGATGTGTTGACCTGGTTTATAGTTACTGTTTTTTTACTGGGCCTATCCACATGATCCTTCTCATGTGATGATGGTTCAGCATTTTCTCTGTCAGCATAAATAAACAAAAGTGATTTTTTTCCACAATAGCTTCAGAAAGTGGAGCCATTATTCAACCTCAAAGGACTTTAAGATTAATATGATGAGTTTGTGGAGCCAATCCCTAACTAATAATGAGAAAGATCAACATTTCTGGAGCAGAAGTTTGGAGAGTTCTTTCAAAAACAGTGACTACAGACCCTTGCCCTCCATCTGAAATTATGTATAAAGCAATGTTTGAAGAACTTTTGACCCGTGAAAGTTAAAACATTCTGCTATGACTCTCTGAAAAGTCAGTGTACCAGCACAGCAGTTCTGAAACCTGTGACTGTGGAAAAATGCACTTGGTTTGAAGCCTCCTAAAGATAAACTGGACCAAATCTGACTCAGTACTTTTGAGTGGTTTTGGGTTGGTGGATGTTATGCAAGATGGACTTTTTGGATCTTTCTCTCATGTTATAATGTTGTTCCCTCATCAAAAACATGCCCAAAGAGGTTTTAGATGTAACCCATGCATATTTAAGCCATTTTACGATCTCTCCCGGGCCCTATTCAGACCCTTCCTACAGATAGCAGTATAAATCTGTCCAATGCTCCGCCCACAAGCCTACATCACCCATACTCCCACACAACAATTTTCCATAAATGTACAAAACCAAGATACAAAACTGTACACTACAACTTCACAAACCTGATGTGATGTGCAGTAGTTTCATTAGTGGGATGCAGCTCATTGTGTTGTCATGGCGCTCTGAAGGGGGAGTCACTTAGCGCAGAGAGCAAATGGATGGGGTACTCGGACTCAGAGAAACTTATAAAACATGTTAATACATTGTTTTGGTGAATATTTAATACCACATAGAAGTAAAATACCCCCTCTTTAATACCACATAGAAGTAAAATACCCCCTCTTTAATACCACATAGAAGGAAAATACCCCCTCTTTAATACCACATAGAAGTAAAATACCCCCTCTTTAATACCCCGTAGAAGTAAAATACCCCCTCTTTAATACCACATAGAAGTAAAATACCCCCTCTTTAATACCACATAGAAGGAAAATACCCCCTCTTTAATACCACATAGAAGTAAAATACCCCCTCTTTCATCTTAAATGTGGCTGTATATGTTTGCAGTTATAGTTTATTACAGCCCCATGTGACTCACTGTGAAAGATGATGATTTATACTGGAGCTTCCACTGAAACATCATGACTCAATATACTGGGATATAGTATCACTGACACACACACACACACACACACACACACACACACACACACACACACACACACACACACACACACACACACACTCTCACTCTCTCTCCTCCCATCTCACACACACACACACACACACACACACACACACGTTCTGTTTCCATGGCTTATGGGAACATTCCATTGACTTTTATTAATTTCCTGGAGACTGATCCTAATCTTAATCATAGCCACTACGTGTCTAACCGTTAACCCTGGTCTACAGTTTAAACCATGTTGCTGCTCTGATAATTGTGTCTCATAAAGGAGGCAGTCAGGGCCGTTTGGAGCTTTATGGTGGCCCTGTGCAGGATTCTTCCAAGAGGCTCCTGAATTCATTAATTATTCATTTACCTTTTTAAATTTGTCATTAAAATAAAATTCTATATTTATACTTGAAAATGTCTATTGATACTTTGCAGCTGATGTCATCAACATTCCCTAGGGGTGTGATGCTAACTGTAGGCACTGCTTTGTCTGAGGCTTGTTAGAGTTTAATCTGAGTTTTGTTTTAACACAATCTGACCAGAAAGAACTGATTTAGCAGGAACTACAACAGGTGAGCTGATTTGTGCTGTTAAACAAATCCCTCTCAAATAACATTACAGTCATAAGCTGGCTAGCATTAGCTAACAGTTTTTCAGTTAGCTAGTCTGTTGAAAATCAAACTCCTAAACAGGACCATGAAAGCTGAAAATGTGCTGTTTAAAGACATTTTATATTTTTTTTCAGACTAACCTTTTTGGCAGTGTCACAATGTCACTAATGTCACATTGTGTTTCCATGGTAACTGCTGAACATTGATAGACTGAGATACATGTAGAACACCCCCAGTGTGATATCACTGCAAAGTTTTAATATTTTTTTCCATGGTTATTTGAGTTTTTTTTTAGTTTTGTTCCAGTGACTTCTCTCTCTCTTCTTTTTTTATTCAATATTTTAACGTGAGACTAATGAGGAACAGTGTGATTGGTCTAACAGGTATGCACACTTCAGACTCCGCCCCTGCAGTCAGGTGTTTGTACTCAGAAACATCAGGTTGTAATCAGGGCAGTCCTGTGAGATGTCATATGTCATATAGTACTTGAAATTGCAGTGGCCACTGGAGGCAGCACAACAAAGCTTCAAATTAACCGAGTTTGCACAACATTTACCAAAAAGGACAGTAAACACAATATACAATACTAAAAACACCATATTTAGTAGTAAAGTTAATTTAATATTACGTTATTTCGTACGTATTACGTTACGTTCAAAGAGGCTTCTATGGGGTATTAAAGAGGCGGTATTTTACTTCTAAGGGGTATTAAAAAGGGGGTATTTGACCTCTATGGGGTATTAACTGCTAACATAACATATTTAGATCACCATGTTACCTTTTATTGTTTTGAACATGCTATGCATGTTCTCTTTCATTTTTGACGCTCTGTGTCTCCCTTCCCTTTGCTCTCCGCACTAAGTCACTCCCCCTTCAGTGCGCTATCACAACAATCAGTGTGAAACTACTGCACACCACATCAGGTTTGTGAAGTTACTGTGTACAGTTCAGTATGATGTTTTTGTATATTTATGGAGAATTGTCATGTGGGAGCATGGGTGATGTAGGCTTATGGGTGGAGCATTGGACAAAATCTTATAGCAAACTGTAAGGAGGGTTTGAACAGGGCCCGGGAGAGATTGGTAGATTACTCAGACATGCACGGATGACATCTAAAACCTCTTCAGGCATGTTTTTGATGAGGGAACAATGTTATAACATGGGAGAACACTCCAAACATTAAGGTCTATTATTTATGGCATGTGTTTATTTGACTGCTGTTCTTGTACTTTTATATTTCTGACTTACCTCTGCCCCCCTCTCTCTCTGTCAGCTCTGGTCAGCACTGTCTCTCTCTCAGAAGATGGAGAGAAGCTTCTCTGCGTCTCCACAAACCTCTTACCCAAACCCTCAGTGTCCTGGAGCCCAGAGCCTGAGCACACCCCTGAAACCTCCATCACCTTCTCACAGAGCAGAGTGTGGTCTGTGTACAGCTCTGTGTCTCTGCCTCACAGCCCTCCACATCAATACAGCTGTAATGTCAGCAACAACAGGAGCAGCTGGAGGAGCGCCACCTACAGTAGACGCGGTGAGATGCAGACACATGACCTGTTAAAGTGGAACTAAACACTAAATCCACTTTTTTGGATTGTGTATATGGCGTTTGAATAGCATTGTCTACAGTTCCTAGTCATTTTTGGCAATTTTTGTGCAAACTAGGTCAATTTGCAGCTTTGTAATCAAAAATGGGTAAAAATGGATGTGCCCTGCCTCCAGTGACCATGGCCAATTTGAAGTACTATGTGGCGTCACACAGGACTGCCCTGATTACAGCCAGGTGTTTCTGATCACAAACACGAGGCTGCAATCAGGGCATTTTCAAGTGTGACAAATAGTAGCAGGGTTTGGAGAACTATAAGGAAACAACTGCATGACACTATCCCAGACAGTTCTGTGTGTAGAAAGGACTAAGAGGGAGACTGTCAAAGAAATGGACTAAGGGAGTGTGACGTCACCCATAGCGTTCAGCTGCCACCAGATGAAGTTCATTGAGGCTAGCAGTTATAACGGCTAATCTGCAACCAGGGACCATATTTGGAAATCCAAGTACTCGCACCGCTGGTTTGGCAGAGGGTGGTCACTTAGCAACGGAGCTCTCCATCAATCTGTAGCAGGAGAGACCTCGGGGGGGAAAACACCTGATTTTTCTGTTATGTTCATATCTTATTTTAGGGACAAAATAGCGAATCTACCCCATGTTCTGCCCCATGCTCTGCCCCATGCTCTGCCCCATGCTCTGCCCCATGCTGCCCCATGCTCTGCCCCATGCTGTGCCCCATGCTCTGCCCCATTCTCTGCCCCATGTCCTGCCCCATGCTCCACCCCATGCTTTGATGGTGGCAATTACAAAATAAAGGCCTCTGTGTTTTCCAGCTACAGAAGCAGCTTTATTGTGACAGGGTCTGGCACAGGTCATTTAAAGCTGCACAAATAACAAATACCGACTGCTTAGTGGTAATTGTACTGAGCCTCCACCAGAATGTTCACCCCCCCTTCCCCCGGTCTTGAGTGCAGCTCCTTTAACGTTATAAACTCCTACTTGCTAACTAGAGCTTTGCTTTGTTGCTAAATCACTAAAGTAAAGTTGTGTTTTTCTCTCAGATTCTGTCACCGCCTCCGCTTCCCAAACCACTATCTTCTGCTCGGACTCACATGGCCCCGTAAAGACCCTGCTCTGGACTTTCAACAGGACCCAGACCATTCTGAACCAGACCGGAGTAAACCCGGTCTACAGTCCGGACTGGCGGAGCAGAGCGCAGCTGGGATCTGGATCAGACCTGGTTTTAAAGAATCTAAACCAGGATCACCAGGGACTGTACTCCTGTTTCCTCATCACAGAGAATCAGACATATCTCACTGTTACTGAGGTTAATGTGAACCAAGCCCAACAATCAGGTAAACCAGGACTAAACCAGGATTGAACCAGGACTGAACCAGTACTAAACCGGGACTAAACCGGGACTGAACCAGTACTGAACCGGGACTGAACCAGGACTGAACCAGGTCTGAACCAGGACTGAACCAGGTCTAAACAAGGACTGAACCAGGACTGAACCAGGACTGAACCAGGACTGAACCAGGACTGAACCAGGACTGAACCAGGACTGAACCAGGACTGAACCAGGACTGAACCAGGACTGAACCAGGACTGAACCAGGACTGAACCAGGACTGAACCAGGACTGAACCAGGACTTGGCTACAAAACAAACTGACAGGACTGAACCAGACTAAACCAGGATTGAACCAGGACTGAACCGGGACTAAACCAGGACCGAACCAGGACTGAACCAGGACTGAACCAGGACTAAACTAGGACTAAACTAGGACTGAACCAGGACTAAACCAGGACTGAACCAGGACTGAACCAGGACTTGGCTACAAAACAAACTGAGGTGTAAATGTATTTGTATTTGTCTATGTAGATAACATTATAGACTTAAATGTGATTTGTGTTGTTTCAGATAACACAGGTGTAATCGTGGGAGTGGTGGTTTCAGTTTTCGTTCTACTGGGCTTGGTTGGGTTCTTTCTATACAAAAAATTTCGCAAAGAAAAGGTGAGACAAAATAAGTGATGTAACAGAATAGAAATTTTGAATGAATTAGAAATATTATAGAGAATGTAAAAGTTCAAGAAGAGCAGCAGTGTGTGGAGAAGCAGACGTGAGCACACTGTAAACTGTGTCCCAACTGCCAATACAAACCAGGACTAAACCAGAACTGAACCAAGACTTAAATAGGTCTAAACTGAGTCTAAACTGTGCCTCAAGTCTCCCCTCCTGGCAGTAGTGACAGCAGTGCTCATACTTATATTTATTGTATTTATTTAACCTTTATTTAAGCAGGAGAACCTCACTGAGATGTAAAATCTCTTTTCCAAGAATGTCCTAGCCAAGAGGCGGCACAGTTCACTGTCATTAAACAGAGAGACACCTCAGGACGATCAGCTGTACATGAGCCAATAAAACACATCACAAGACATTATAAAAAGACAACCTCATATAAAACAAGGAAACATTTAAAGTCTCTTACACATAATTGTCCAGACCAGATTAAGTCAAAGTTCAGTTTGAAGTTCATTCCATGATGGTGGTGCAGCAAAACCGCACCGTTCTGACTCTAGGCACAGACAGAATGAGGAAGTAGTCATTGTAGTAATATTATTATAGTTATTAGTAGTAATAGTAGTAGCAGTAGTAGTAACAGCAGTAGCAGCAGTAGTAGCAGTAGAAGTAGAAGTTGGAGTTGTATTCATAGCAGCAGCAGCAGCAGTAGTAGTAGTAGTAGTATTCACAGCAGTAGTAGTAGTAGTAGTAGTAGTAGTAGTAGTATTCACAGCAGTAGCAGTAGTAGTAGTAGTAGTAGTAGTAAAATAAACGTGCAGGTCAACATACATACAGTTCCGTGTTGCTCCCGTCTGTTTCTCACTGTGATCTAGTTAAAGGGGATGGTCTGTGACAGAGCTTTAATAGAAACAATAATAATGATTGTAACTTATTGATGTACTTTTTTTTTCAGTCTCGACGGAACAGGTAACAGTTTAAACTCTCTGCTCTCCCTTTGTTACTTTTACATAACATAACTCTCTGGGATAATCTGGAAACTTTATTTAAATTTCATATCTGACCAATGACTTTGTTTTGATTCTGAGGGGCAGAACGAGCACTCATGTTATTCACAAAACAATTCTACTTTTTCTGGAGCAATAATTGTAATCATGATTCAAATTCCACTAAGTGAACAGCCCTATTCTGAGTTATATGTTAAAGCTACCATCTGTAAGTTTATTTGATTTTCGTGACCAGAAGATGGCAGATGTGAACCCTGTTCCCCCTTCCTCCTCACCTGGCCCCTCCCCTTTCCCCCTCACCTGGCCCCTCCCCTCACCTGTGCTCTCTGGTCTTCTTGTGTCAGGCTGTTAAAGCTGGCACACCATCAGGCAGCAGTAACGTAGAGAGCATCTAGTGGTGAAGTGTGAGATTACAACAAGGGCGGGTCGACAATCTCATTACAGATGGTAGCTTTAAAAAGCAGCTTTAAAGGTACACTATGTAATTTGTAGTGGAAGGTCCACCACCTGCTTGTCTCCACAGAGATGTTATCCCTTTACCTGGAATGTTCCACAGTATGCCATTAAACCTAAATCTATCATGCATTTACTGTTTTTGGCTCGCCTCTCCACAGATCTGACTTCTAATTTGCCCTGGTGGCATCCCTGGCTTGTCTCCGTGGAGATAAGTTTAGTGCCATTCCAGGCAAAGCAATTACATCTCCATGGAGACAAGCAGGTGGTCCACCCTCCACAAGAAAAGTTACATAGTGCATCTTAAAATTCCATGGTGATTGAATCTCAAACAACAAAATGTCGATTTCTTTTGCTATTTTACTGCTAGGCCTAAATCTAAAACGTGAACCTAGTTATGAGAGTTATAATAAGCCTCTGTTTGGAAATTGGTGAAATGAATGATCATTATGAGTGATCTTTAGGTTGGGCTTGAACTGTACATTTATTTTTATTTTTTTAACAATTCCCTGTTTTGTTTTCGCAGCAATAATGATACGGGAACTGAAACCCCAATGATGCCCAATGGTGACAGGACAAGACAGACTCCAAGAGCTCACACAGGTGATGGAGAGCTCTGACAGGTGATGGAGAGCTCTGACAGGTGAAGGAGAGCTCTGACAGGGGAACCAGGAACAACATGAGCCAACACTGGTCCTGCTCTAAAGAGACAAAAGACTTTATTTAAACCCAGAAGGGAACTGGACCATAAAGGCCTCAAACCTCCGTCCTAAGTTGGGACGGTCCAACCACAGGCTCTCATTTTACCACGTCTTTCAAAGGCAGAAGGCATCTCAACTCAAAATTTCTCGTGTCATTCAGAACTAAATCTACAACTTCTTTGACTTGAAATAAGAGTCTGGCGCTTCCATTGTTGATTCTGTAGAAATCCTGTGTTATCTGTTTTTACTCTTAAGCCACCATATTTGTTTTGACACGAACAGACCATGAATTTCTCTGATTTGTTAATCCACCTGTCAATCATGCCCAATTCAAATCACATCTCCAAATCTCCTAAACATTTATGTCATAAATTATCCAACCTTTGAGGAAGAACAAGCATTAAACAATTATCTTTATCTCTTTTTTTAAGCTACATTCATGGGCACTTTTTTAAATGTTTCATGTAAACACAACCTACTGGTGAATGTATGAACTACGGCTTTCAGTGAAGGAATATATGATATCCACCAATCTCACCTCGAACAAGACACTTCACTCACCTTGCCTGTGGTGTGCAATGGTTTGGAGAGACTGTTGAATGTATGATATCCACCAGTCTTACCTCGAACCAGTGCATCCTGCCATTGTGTCCTTGAGCAAGACACTTCAACCACCTTGCCAGTGTTGTGCTGTGGTTTGGAGAGACTGTTGGTGCACATTGGCAGTCACTTTTCCGTCAATGTGCCCTGAGGCAGCTGTGGCTTTTGTGTTTTGAATGAGTTTTGAAGTTTATTTAAATCCAAGCTGCTGTTATTATTTCATTAATTTATCAAAGCTGTACTCTCAGTCCTGGGTTATTAACTTTATAAATGTGTTGTTCCTACACTTTTTGTTTCTGTCATCCTCCTCAGCTGCTCTGCCCTGGGATGGATTTGACTTGCTCAAGGACACGTCAACAAAATAGATAAGAAGGGGGTTTGGATCGACACACAAGAGAAGTTGTTCAGCTGATGGTACTAAACATCAAAAACATTATTAGTTGTACCAAACGTCCATTAAGGAGAAGACATTGTGCTTGTGTCACTCTATAGTTATAATCTCTGACACCTGCGGATCAATATATTATAATTTGGACAATTTAAATCACAATATTCATCTAAAAGTCCACTGACTTCTGCGTTAGAAAACTGTGGTGCCCAATGGGAGGTGACATTGCCGTGAACGTCATCACAACAAAGTGTGATAGCTGCACATCACGCTAGCGAGCAGCAGGTTTTTTAAATTTGTACCAAAAGGAATAAGCAGCACTGCCAAATCCTACGAGTATCACTGATTAAGAAAATAAAACTGGACAAGGAAGTGCATGTGTCACAGTGGGCGTGTACGTCACAGTGAAAATAAGCGATTAAAGAACATGAATCACTCTAAATAAAAGTAAAAGAGCTGTGGAATAACCTCATGAATAACCTCAGGCACTGCCTCACTACTGCTAAATACTTTGTTATGCTGTCAGAATACTTCAGCTAATACTTTAGCTCTTTAGCTCATCTTAAAGCATTAGTTTAGCATTAGGCTAACCGACATTCTCTGAAATGTGACGACACAATCCTGAGCTCAAGGAATGAGCTCTTGGTATTTATTTTGTACAATTGAAATAAATTCTATAAGACAAGGTACCTATGAAATATCTATCATTTGTTAGTTATTAACACAATTATTGAAATGAAACTATGGCTCTTCTCCTGCCTGCTCCTCTAGCTCTGCTCCTCTGGCTCTGCTCCTCTGGCTCTGCTCCTGTCTGCTCCTCTGGTTCTGCTCCTCTGGCCCTGCTCTCAACTTCAACCTATATTAAATTACAGGTCCAATAGCGCCATTTCCTGGTGTGATCAAAACATTACACATCCCTAAAGATAGAGAGAGTTCTTCAGACGTGAGAGTCCATCAGAGAACAGGAAAATGTGTTGTGAAGTAACAGAAGCATAGTAATAATTGATACTTTGCAGCTGATGTCATCACCATTCCCTGGAGTGTGATGCCCCGCTCTGTCTGAGACTTGTTAGACTTTAATCTTAACTTTATTTTAACATAATCTGACCATAAAGATCTGACTTAATTCAAACTAGAACAGGTCAGTTTATTTGTGCTGTTAGTAAGTCTCTCTCAAATAATATTACACACTGTAGCTAGCATTAGCCAACAGTTTTTCAGTGAGTCACTCTCACCTTTTTGTTGAAAATCAAACTCCTAAACAGGACCATGAACACTCGGATTGATTACAGTCTACTGAAAATGTGTTGTTTAAATCCATTTTGTATTTTTCTTGAGTTTTCAGACAATCTTAAAACTTTTTGGCAGTGTTTACTAATGCGTGCATTCTGTCACCATGGTAATTGCTGAACATTCCACCATAGAGATTCATGCAGAACACCCCCAGTGTGATCGGTCACTAATAGCAATTATTTTGAAAATTATCATTCAGTCAAATGAATGAATAGTGGAGGCACAATATAACTGGCCCACTATGGAGAATTTAACTGGTTGAGACGGCAGCAGTGTGGAAAAGGTTCCTGGGGGACTGTTCTAATTTGATTTAATCTAAGTATCGAAAATCCGATACTTGAGCTGTATCAGAATAAGTATAAGACCACACAGGACCCACCCATGGACCATATGGAACCTACCTGGACCACTGAGGGATTACACAGATATAAGGCCACATGGGAATAGAAAACAAAGTACTACCATGGAAAATCACAGTATATTGTCTAAAGAGTGTTTTTATTATCATTGTGGTATTGAGTATCGAGTCTATTCCTTAGTAACACTTAACACTAATTCAAATGCACATAGATTATAAAGTGAACACTCAAATGGGGGATCTAGTGCACTATAATTCCATTTAGCAGTAACACAATGAGCACAAAAACAGAGTGCAGACCAAATGTGGACAATAGAATATACAAATAACCCTGTGATCCACAGTGTTGATGAAATGTAGCGGACATGGTAAGGCTAGAACATTCAGCAAAGGGTATGACCAGACTCATGACCGTGGATGGATCATGTGACTATAAATGCTGAGCAGAATGCACAAATAACTAATCAACAGGAAAATGACCTACAAAGAATGACATTTAGATCTCCAAATGAAGGGTTCATTAGCGCACAGAGGTAAAACAAAAGCAGTGAGTCTTGATTGATCAGTGACTTTGTTCCTTTGGATCATGAGGCTGCCATGCCCTTAATATGTGATAAAACATATTGTGCAAAAACGAAACTGAACACAAGGGGACGCATTTGACTGGCTTTCCCACAGGTCTAAGTGAAAAACTAAAGAGGATTTCTTGCGCCAGTCTTGAAAGTTAATTTGAAAACATAATTAGGCCTAGTTACACTTGTGTAATATATATTACACTTTAGTTACTGGTTACTGCCTCAAGTATAAGTTACATTACTTTGGGATTACTTTATTTGTAATATTGTATGGATTAATAAAACATAAAAGCACATATTAAAGACATTTGAATAGAGGTAAATAACAATGTGCAGTTTAAACCAGCTCAAATGGCATTACATCAGTAATTATGGCTAACATCTCCACAGCTGAGGCCGGTCTCTGTCTCATGAGTTGTGCTGCAGGTCTGTGGGTTTGACTTTCACTTTCAGCACATTCTATGAGCTCCTTGTTTAAACTGTGTCCATGGCCGGCCCAGCCTATATGCAGACTAAGCAGCTGCTTAGGGTCCCGAGACCACCAGAGGGCACCCAAGAGCCCATACATTTATATTGAAAATATTGATTGGAAAGTTTTTTTGGAAACCAAACGGCACTCAGGTGTTTATACTGACCTAAAAACTTGAAAATTGAACCGAAAAGTGCTACTACTACCTGCTCTGTCTTGGTGTGACCTCCACTCTGTTGTGAGCACGCTGGCTGGGATTGAGATAGCTGAAAAGGGCTTGAAATGGCAGAGAAGGCCCTATAAGTAAAGCTTACCATCTTAAATTCTGTCATTCTGAAGGTAGAAGACGAGTGTAGAAGACGTGGGGTGAGATTTATCCATTGATGCCCCTTAGATCGAAGATATCAAGGTAGAAGACGTCCAGTACAACTGTAGTCCTTGATGCACCTTGCAGGAACAAGGGTTTATTAACACAGGTGTAGAGCTATAGTCATACAAAAAAAAACAAAATCTAGGTAAAAAATTCACCCTACGGACCCGTAGAGGTTGGTATTCAGTGCGCTGACCATTTTTAGAGAAAGAAAAATTGGACAAACAATCCAGGAGCGAGGCTCAGCAGATTCAAGAGTCTGCAGTCAAGGTAGCAACGAGTGGTAAATATGGACAAAGCTGTCTTGAATCTATTTGGTCAGAAAAATATGGGGTTCCTGGTTCCCGGTGGTTCTTTGAGCATGAACCAACTTCAAAAACTTAAAACAAATCTTGGAAATGAATGAAATGAAAGGCAGAAAATAATGCGGGCTAAAAATATTTCTACTGAAACTATCAGGATGATGGAGAATCATGAGAAATGGTTGAATGTGTGATTGAATGAAGCAGACGCATGAGCGAAAGAAAGTATGAAAGAAACTATGCAAACAGTTGGCCTGGGCCAAAACTGATAACAAGGGTGAATGTGAGAGCGGGACGGTGAGGGCCCTCCATCATATGCACACACAAATCCTTTCACTTCTACAACACTGGTACCAGCACAACTGCACGAGACGCCACAATGAAAGAGCGAGTTACTGCTCCTGTTTCTCGTCTCTATCCAGGTCTGAGTGCTGTTTCTGCGATGTACATCGACCAAGACCTCGACCTGTGTCCATCTGTCAGCCGATCCACTCACAAACCCAAGTCAGAGATGGAAGAAGAGGTGCCCATGCCAAAACCCATTCCAAAGGTTAAGCCCAAGACCATCAAGAAAAAGACTCCTGGAGATCCCAGGCCCCTGCAGCACCACAGTGGGGGCCACGGGCCCAGCCTCCAGATCAGTATCAGTGACATTTCCCATGGTAGAGGTGGCAGAACCGCACGGTCCCATGTCTCATTTTTCAGACATTTTAGAAGTCACATCCAACAAAGGCATAAAAACAGACACATTTGAACACTGGGATAGTGTCTATGGGCTAGTTTCAGTCCTCTATCAGGAGGAAACTGTCTCACTATGCATCATATAACTCTTTAAACTAAAAATATTTTTGTAACCTGAGGAAGGCTACAGGAAGCAGCAGAAACATGTGAGGCAGATGAACAAACACAGTTTGAACAGTTTAAAACTGAACACAAAATTAACCTTTACTAAAGATCATCACCCTGTAGTTTAGATCTCTATAAACAGGTTCATACTTGGATTAGTTTAAAGTTCAGATTTCAGTCTCTCAGATGTGAATGCTCTTGGACGAGTTTATTGACATGGGCTGAATCTTGATTTTAAAACATAAAGTGCATGTAGTGCCCACACACCTGTGCACTTGCCTCTGTGGGTTGCTCTTGACCTGTAAGTAGCAATGCCATGTGCTGCACATTGAAACAGTCAGAAATGCCTTTATATTTGCATCCTAGTGGCCGGTGAGGCACAGGGCCACTATACAAATCCAATCTGATTAGGGAAACACATGGGAAATGGGACAAAGCTTAAAGTAGGATGGACGGATCGTGGAGTCTCATCCTGGGCTGGACCTTGGGTATATTGGGGGTGGGTCTGGCTCCCACTGGCATCGGCTCCACTGGGCGACTCTCAGCGCAGAACACAATTAGGGATTATTCACTGTTCTATGGATATATGCATGTATGTATGTGTGTGTGTGATATATTCATTTGTGTGTGTGTGTGTGTGCATGTGCTTATTATGAATTTTTGTTGTTTTGTTTTTTCTCCTTCTTTTTCCATTGCATCATCATTATGACTTTTACAGTTGCAACTTCCTCTTTACAAATACAAACCTCTGTCTTGCCTTTCCTCACTTTTGTATATCCACTTAATGTTCCTTTCTCTCTCATAAATACGCACTCCATGTTCTAAATACTGATGTTTGGAAAATAAAATAAAATAACCCAACATGCAGTGCAGCGTTTTAGTCCTAGTTTAGTCCTGGTTCAGTCCTGCATTGGTCCTGGTTTAGTCCTAGTTTAGTCCTGGTTTCGTTCTGCTTTTGTCCTGATTTAGTTCTGCTTTAGTCCTTATTTAGTCCTGGTTTAGTTCTGGTGTAGTCCTGGTTTAGTCCTGGTTTAGTCCTGGTTCAGTCCTCTTGTTTCCTCTTGATGTTTGTGAGACAGCCATAGACATCTCCTCCACCTGTCTCTCCCCTTAAGTAAAGAGCCGTTTGAACAATTCACTTTCATTCCAATCCCACATCAACAACATCACAAAGTGTGCTTCTTTTCACCTCCGGCCCTCTTTCACCTCCGGCTCACTTCTACACTTGATTATTCCAGCTCCCTTCTCCATGGACTCCCTCACAAATCTCTCACAATTTACAACTCCCACAGAACTCAGCTGCACAAATCATAACCAGAACACCTCCATCAAGCACATCTCTCCATAATGTGGCCCGCCCCTACATGACCAGTCCAGTTTGGACACACCTTCTCATTCAATGTTATTTTTCTTTATGTTTATGACTTTCTACATTTCATATTCATACAGAAGAGTTCAAATATATGAAGCAAGATGTATGGAATTATGTAGCAATGAAAAAAGTGAAATAACACTGCAAACCTTTTGCCTTCCGTCAGTGAACTTCCTGATGAAGTCTCCTGAAATGGTTTTCACTTCAAAGTGTCCCATGTCAGGGTCAAGAAATCCAGGGTTCAAAGCAAATGGTAAAGGCTTTTTTTAAAATTCTAAAACAAGGTTGAAGTTATTTTTGGTTCATTTTATTACATTCCACATGTGTTGTTCATAGTTTTGATGCCTTCAGTGAGAATCTACAATGTAAATAACTTTTTACTGGTGTAAGAATGTTCGTTTCTGGTGTGACCGTCAAAGAGGACCAAGAGACTAAAACATAAAGAAGGGTTTTAATGAGTTCCACACAG
>KN484684.1:3314-24073 GCA_000787095.1 Periophthalmodon schlosseri
ACCAGGACTAAACCAGGACTAAACCAGGACTAAACCAGGACTAAACCAGGACTAAACCAGGACTAAACCAGGACTAAACCAGGACTAAACATGGGGAATCAGTGTTTCAGTTTTCTGCAGCTCAAACCTGGAACATTCTTCCTGAAGATGTGACACAGGCCTCGACTTTGACAATGTTTAAATCCAGGCTCCAAATGGTCCTGTTCGGCTGCATGTGACTGAAAGGGTTTTATTCTGCCTATTCTCTTTGAACGTTCATTTTATGACGATTATTTATGATTATTTATGTTTTGATTTGCTGTATTGTGATCTTAGTGTCTTTCTTATTCTGTAAAGCACTTTGAATTACTTTGTGTACACACTCTGCTCTACAGATAAACCTGCCTCGCCTGCCTGCCTTCCCAGTCTGTACTATCAGCAACACACCACAGGTACAGGAGTTTTCAGAAACAGCAGTTCCACCTTCCAAAACTGAAGCAAAACAAACTATAATTTCCCCCATCCTGACGTTCTAAGCCCGTTTAACTGTTTAACTCTGTGTGGACTTGCCTTAGTGCCTCTGGAGCTGTCCGACATGCTGGAGGAGGAGTCTGGACTTCCTGGAGCAGAGGAGTCGACCTGTAAAGGGCTGTCATCCTCATCTTTAACGTCTGACGGAGTTTGTAAAGGAGCGGGCTGTGAACAAACAAACAAATTAATAACAGAAACACGAAATGGGCAAATATTACGCTGTTTTCTGATCTGTTCTGATGTTGTTTCCTCGTCACAAACAGACCTGGAGTTGTGTTTTGTTTCATTCACACATGTTTAACACACAAACCCTGCAGATTTAGGCTGAGTTCTTCTCTCAAACAGAAGACGCTTCCACTTTGTGATGTCATGTGGTAATACAGGAAGTGCTCCACTGTGTTTTTAAACTCCACACACCTTCACTAGAATCATCTGGATAAATTCAGCCCTGGAATTGCCAATCTCTACTGAACTAAAGGTAAAAGGAGCTGTTAACTCGAAAACTACCGCTTCATGAGAGTGCGGCTTTAACTTTCTATTTCTATGGAATCCTGCAGTTGACTCCCCGCCTCCAGAAAGTTCTATACTATCAGTTTAATTAAATGTTTTTTTTTTCTATGATGTGCATAATAACACACAAACCGCTAACGCTAACAGCAGTCATCTACACTGACCATAGCTTTAGTCCGATGCTCCTCGTCTTGTGTTTTGGTGAATTCTTGCTCAAACGAAGTGGCCAGCTCGTTGAATAATCCGACCTCTTCACAGTTTTTCAGGAAACGTGTGGGAGTTGGTGTTTGGTCTGAAACACAACACATCATTACTGAGAATAGGGCAAAATGTCTCCTAGAGCAGGTTTGAATCTTACAAACGGAACGGTTTCAGACGACACCAGGGATGGGCTTTATATGAATTAAAAGGCCCTGTATCCATTTCCCCCACGTATTTGAGCAAAATGTGTCTTAGCCCAGTCCAGATGTGTTCTACAAGCAGCTCTTGAGGTCAAAATAAGTCCGCTACGTGCAACTATAAAGCATTTTACTGTACGATGATCAGCAAGTGCACTGTTAGCATGCTAGTTGTTGTCAGTTTTACCATCATGGAAAAACTCTGCTCTGGTCTAAACTCATTAGCGAGCTTGGAATGCATAAGGTAAGTGAGGAATAACTTTGAACTACTAGAAAAACTTTCAAACTCGATTTTGACACCACAACGAAGATAAAACAATGTAATTTTCATATACAAAATAATAGTACTTTATGTTAGTGCGAGGCCTTATATTTGTTCTGATCATAGTCTGTGTAAAGAAGTGGACTGAGTGAGTGTGACGTCACCACAGCGTTCGGCTCCAGTCAAATGAAGCTCATCGAGACCAGAGCAGTTATAGGGGTGATTTGGAGCTGATGTCCATATTTGGAATTCCAAACATGAGTATCATAGCAACCAAAGAGCCAATCAGGAGCGAGGCTGTTGAAGGTAACGCCCCTCCCCGCCCGCACCGCTGGTTTAGGAGGGAGCGGGCGCTTAGCAACGCTGTCAATCAAACCAGTTGCTAACGCTAGCAGGAGCGACCTCGGGGCAAGAAGTTGCCTGATTTGTTTGTTATTAATGTTCATATCTTGATTTACAGACACAATAGTGAAATAAAAACCCCAGAATCATGTAGAGGGTTAATACGAACATTTAAGACCAAAATGAGTCTGACAGCAGCAGGTACAGAGAGAGGACACAGTTTTTAAAAAGAGTCGGTGGAGCCAGAAGCGCACACATGATCACTTCCTGTTTGGAACACAGCAGTAACAGGTTATGTCCATTTATATAAACAGTCTATGATCGTACCTCAAAATGTTTTATCGTGACGTGCCGAGTGAAAAGTTGATTTGTAAAGTTAACTTCTGTGCGTGGGCCTTGCTGCTGCTAGATTTTGAACAGTAATCTGATATCAGTACGAGATGGAGATTATCCACATCGAACCATCCCTGGATTAGACTAATGCTTTGCTAATCCAATGAAAGTGAATGTAATTACCTGCGATGATGACGGAGTCCGTTCGGGCCGGGCCAAATTTTAACGTCATTTCATGTTTGTGTTTGTGAACCGAGAGGTGGTCCTCGTTTGTGAATCGCTGAAATAAAAACATAAACATACATGATGAATGGAATATATTTAAAAGGCACATATGACGCTGTTGCTGATCTGTCGTTGTTTCCTCGTCACAAACAGACCTGGAGTTGTGTTTTGTTTCATTCACACATGTTTAACACACAAACCCTGCATATTTAGGCTGAGGTCTTCTCTCAAACAGAAAACACACTGTTCCACCTTGTGATGTCATGTGGTAATACAGGGAGTGAGCATTTTGAGCTTTGGAGATGTACAGACTAATAATAAAGTGTTACTCAAACATGTGTGAATGAAAAAACACAACTCGACTAATAATAAGTGTTACTCAAACATGTGTGAATGAAAAAACACAACTCCAGGTCTGTTTTTGAGGAGGAACAGCATTAGAACATGACTTAAAGCTACAAGAGTCCATGTTGTGTAACATAGGACCTTTAACTATGTCTGTATAATGTGTCAATATCACCCGTCCACATGTAGCAGATAGATGCGTCCTACCTGTCCACATCCAGGGGCAGTGCAGACAAAAGGCCGGTCGTCCCCCATCTCCGAGCGAAATCCTGGGCCTCAGCAGCTCGTCTGACCTGGAAATCTACAGGAAGGAACAAGTTTTTGCAAAAAGTCAGAGCAGTGCTACTTGGATGTACAGAGATTGTACATTGTCCTTTTGGTGCTTTTCAGTGCAGGGACCAGACTCAAATACAAAGAGAAAAAAACTGAGGCACTCAAAAAGTACAAACTAAACTAATTAAAAGCCTTTATTACCACACGGCAGATAAAGTTAAAATCAGGCCAGTGCGTTTCGACCTTTCGGCCTTCATCAGGACAAACTGGACATGGCCGTCCCAGAGCAGATTTAAAGTCATAGGTGTAGGTCACATGATCAAAGTGGCTGGCACAGAGTCACCTGGTGCATGATGGAACATTTAGGCTGAGCCACGTTTAGTTCTTAACGTGACATTTAGATCATACATACATTCATGTTAATATTAGTGTAAATAACAACTACATAATAGTAAAAGTACAAAAGGATGCTGGGGATGTAGAATTTTCTAGAGGCTTTTACTTATTTTGTACTTTTTGAGTGCCTCAGTTTTTTCAACTTTTTATAGGAAGAAATTTTTATTTAACAAAGCAAACAGGCCCAGGTCTGTGGGGGTAAAAAGGACAGGGGTGGACAGGGGTTCACTGCAACTTCAGTTCAAAATGTTTGCAGCGTCACTTATAACAAAGTACAATACTACAAAATACTCCTACGACACAGGGGCGACAGTGGCTCAGTGTTTGTCCACTGATCCAAAGGTTGGCGGTTCCAATCCCACTCGCGACATAAACATCATTGGTAGAGACGTCAGGCAGTGCGATTCCAGCTCCCACAGATGAATGCTGTCACTGTGTTCTTGGGCAAGACACTTGACCCACCTCGCCCCCAGTGTCTGTGTGCACTGGTGTATGAATGTGTGTGTGAACGGGTGAGTGGTTCCTGGTGGTGGAAAAGAACTGTATAAAAATGTGACCATTTACTATGACAGTTGTTTAAATATGGAACCTATTCATAATATTAAAATTATAATTATTCATATCCGTAACATTTTTTTAAACTGTCACTTTAATCATTATCGTGATTATTTTGGCCATGATAATCGTGACAGCGCCTTCAGTCAGTTTGGTCTGCAGCTGGGCCCGAGAGCAAAGATGTGTAAGGTGTAAGGAAATAGGGCAAATTCTTCTGGTTGTTTATTTTCTGAACACAAGGCAAACTGTCGGCCGTGACCCACGACCAGCACAAGAGCCAAACAACGGCAGCTCCACTCACCAGAGCCAGTCTCCAAAACAGACCAGTCACCACAGACTGTATAAAGAGGCTAGAGCAGTTATAGGGGCGAATCTGGAGCAAAGTTTCATATCTAGAATTCAGACTGCAAGTATCATAGCAAAACTCAGACCGCAAGTATCATAGCAACCAAAGACCCAATCCAGAGCGAGGCTGATGAAGGTAACGCCCCATGTAGAGCGGGTTAATACGAACATTTTAAAGACAAAATGACGAGCTTAAAGAAAAATGACGAGCCTGACAGCAGCAGTTACAGACAGAGGGGGACAATTTTTCAATGTAAAGTGAATGTGAGCGAGTCGATGGAGCCTGTTTGGAACACGGCGGCTCGCAGGGTCACTATGTCCATATATACAGTCTATGCCAGTAACTGACGAAAAGAACCTTCACGTCAACTTGTTGTCAGAGCAAGTGTCACATACAAAAGCAGTTATGTTAACAACATAAACAGTTACAAGAACAACAAAAGGTGTCATAGCTTCATCTGGGTCAATATTAGTAAAACATTCCTGTTCACAGCCTTTCAGAAATTAAACTACTAATTAACTAACAAATTAATAATGGCTAGATCGTTCGATTTAACAAAATTCAGTTCAATTCAAGTTTATTTCTATATCACATTTAAAACAACTTTAGTTGCCCAAAGTGCTTCACATAAAAGTCCACAAAAAACAAACATACAGACAACACGATACATTAGGGCTGGGCCATTCTGCCTAAAAATTTTTTTTTTCCCAAAAATTTAGATTTTCGATTTGATTTTTTTTTTTTTTTTCCCTCTTCTCCACTAAAAATGTTCTGCAAATTACAGAGAACTGTCTAAACAAAAAAGCTCTACAACTGTTTCAGTCAAAGTTGTCATGCAGTAAACAGTAAACAGCTCCTTTTGCATAAAAGGATCATTTTTGTTGTGGACTGTAAATAGAAAAGGCTAAAGTCACTGTAAACACTGGTTTCAGAGTCTGTTCTGGCTCAGTGTTAAACTCTTTGCTTTTCACTGAGGGACACACATCACTTTTAAAACGTTGGTTCCTGTGACTTCAGTGAACAGCCGTTCTTACATTTCCAAAGCAATTTCCAATGCAAAAAAGTGAAAATAAAATCGATTTTCTTCCATAGAAATTCATCTGAACTTAAACTTCAATTAATCAATTGATTCCAGTTTTTCCACAGCCCTGCCTTAAATAATAAAACAACTGTTAAATGCAGACCTTCTAATCACTAGTCAAAGTGACCTGAAGCACAGAATGAGAATCTTTCACACTGAAAAACAAACGTCCAAATGTGTGTGTGCTGTTCTATGTATTTGCTTTTCATAATAAATATACTAGGCCCACAATTAACTGATTAAGTGGGCTATTCATTCTTATAATGATTAATTAGTGAATTAATTTGATTTCATTCATAAAAAATAAAAAGACGTCAACAGTGTTATAAGTTAAACACAAGAAATGAAAGAAGGAGGAGGAGTAAATGGTCACATTTTTATATAGCACTTTGTTCGACCACTTTGTTCCATCTTCAAGGAACCACTCACTCATTCACTCACACATTCATACACAGTGTACACAGACACTGGGGCAAGGAGGGTCAAGTATCTTGCCCGAGGACACGGTGACAGCGTTCATCTGTAGGAGCTGGAATCGCACCGCCAACCTGCGGGTCAGTGGATCTGACCACTTAACCAATAATGTTTATGTCGAGAGCGGGATTTGAACCGCCAACCTTCGTGGAATTTAAAACATATCAATACATTTCAGTTATATCACAAAAATATGAATCCACTGCAAACTGATATCTGCACTTTTCTTTTTCATACTTACATAATGAATTGTTTTTTATGTATTACTTAATAATATTATGATTATTATCAAATCGTATTATTATTATTATGACAATCAATTGGCTATTAGATCGTGTCAGCGCATGAGATTTTTTTCTATTTTCTATTTTTTCTATTTGTCCCAAATTAAGCTAAAGCAATGCCACATGAGCACACTTCAGTCATGGCAATTTTAAAATATGAATAAATCTAGAAAACTCCGGGCATGTTGAATATTTTCGTGCGATAACGTTAACAGTAACACAGCCTGTACTGTTTAAGTCTGTAGAAAATACAGTCCTGGGCCCAGATCGTTTGGCTTCAGGATTCAGCCTGAGGTATTTGTTTTAACCCTGAGTTTGTTTAAGCTCGTCCATAAGTGTGACCTCATGTTTGTTATTCTATGTCATATACTGAACTGTCAGCAGAGCACACACACAAAACACACATTGTTCCACTATTATTACAATACATTTACTGGTGTGTATCTTTGCCTTTGTGACTTCAGTGTCAAAAGAATTCACTGTTAGTTAGGCAGTCATGTATTAACTTGATTTTTGCATATTTGGGTTTATCCATTTGTTTAAACCTCAACATGGTTCTCCTATTGTTAAGGTGTGAGTTGAGTTATTGGGCTGTACAAACGAAACTGGAGCCGATACTTCACACATTTAACATTATAAATAGTTTTTAAAAGCAGCCCTATTTGAGTAATCACAAAAACAGCGTCTAAAATGTTAAATAGTTCATCTTCTTAGCTGCAGAAAAGACAGGAACACATTGGGTGGGTGTATTAGCATGTTCCTTGGGTTAGAGCACGTTTATAAAGCATAAATAAATGTTTAATAAGCTGCAGATTGTGTCAGATGTGCTCTGAATAGCTGTGTGGGCGGTGGTCCCGGGTTAACATGTGCTAGTTTGGCTTGGTGTGTCAATTCAAGAGGCTAGCTTCGACTTTATAAGGTGGGCCTCTGTCTGATTAGCATAGCATAACACAGCATTAGCTACAGCAACTTCAACAAAAGCTTCCAAATACAACCATGTCACCTCGATACAACGTGAATATTTGACACCCGAAAACCAGTACAAACAGCTGGCAGGCTTAGCTAAGTAAAAATGCAATAATAGGTTAAGATATTGCAAAGTGCTTAGCCTCTCTGAGCTAATAGACAGGCTAAATGCTAACCGAGGCTAGCTCACCTTTACCACGACAGATCCGCCAAGTTGGAGACGTGATTGATCATGCTATTTCTTCATTTAAACTGCATTGTTATAAACTGATCATTGCATATAAAAACGACTATAATGCCACGGAAATACCACGCTCTGCATTATTTTATTTAGATGTAAAAATATGCCAGAAATTACCGATATTTGAGAGGCTTGTGTCCCCACTCCCCGCTGTTGACACTTCCATTCACAAAACAACGCGAGATCAGAGGCTTCCACGAGGCTTACGTAACGAGATTAACCCCGCGATTTAAGGTGATGACAAAAATACTACCATAACAAACAACTGTCTGCTAAATATCAAGTTATACAGTTTCTGGGTACAGTTTCAGACATAAATAGCAGGGGGCGAGGTGGAATGAATGTAAAATGGTGTTTCTAAGCGAAGCAAGTGCAGCGTAATCCCACATCAATTACATAACGTTGCTTATGTTTACACTCTGCATAAATCCTCACCAGTCTGGACTGTGTGGACACTGGCTGCAAAAGCACTCCGCGTGCACTGCTGGCTATTTAAAGCTTTAGTATGTAACTTTTCTGCTCGTCTCCGTGGTGATTTTAATGGTTTTGCTAGGAACGTAACTACACTATCGTAATAAACATAAATATCTTGCATTTATTAAATTGAAGCTGTTGTTCAAAAATACCTTAAACATTACATTTTTACTGTCTCCTCTCCACAGATCTGACCTGTAACTAGGCCCTGTGAACTCACCTGCTTGTCTATACATATATATAGATACTGAATGAAATGTTCCACATAATGGCATTAAGTGTGGCGATCTCCATGGAGACAAGCCAGCGGCACCAAACCAATATTTTGTGCTATAAATAAAATAAAATAAAAATACCTGTAACTGAATAAACACAAGATTTATCAATGTATACTATACTGTGGAACATTCCAGGCAAATATCTCCATGGAAACAAGCAGCTGGTTGACAGTTTATCAGAAAAGTTACATAGTGCAACTTTAAACACATAGAGTTTATCTTTTTAAAAATAGTTACAACTAGATAGTTATAGTATTATGTTATAAAGTTAAAAAAATACTTTTCAATAATGTTAAAGACAACACTTGGACAAAAGGAGCACACACACACAGACATTTAATTAAAAATCATCCACACGATGCATCAGTCTAGTCATGCCCAAAGTAGATCCAAAAACATGTTATACAGGTGAAGGCACAGAGCTTCATTTGAGGCGTAATTCTCCATAATACAGTGAAATAATCTAGTGACTATGGAAATTAAGAGAAAAAAACTAAACACTACAAATAGAACTGTAAAGATTAAAACAAACGCTACAGTGACACAATCCCAGACAATTCAGTAATCAACATTTTCAGATATAATTTCTATGCTTCATATAAGTGCATCGTTATTCAAACTATGACAAATATATCCAAAGCTAGACTCAACTTCTTGACTAAACGTACTACGAGAGCCCATATATATCAAGGAGTAAAACATTTCAGACTTCAACATAATTTACAAGCTTAAAAGACGATAACAAACCCAACTACATGAAATTTTATAACCTTTTTATATCACACAAAACATAATTACATCATTTTATCTCAGTGAATAAAGCTAAAAGTCAAATATTATGCTACAGATTAAGCTTTGCCCTGGATCCAGAATACACATTTCTTCAGTTCTTTATGAAGTCTGGTCATTAATGAATCTCCCCGTTTCTCCCCGTTTTCAAATGGACTTGATTGACAGGTGGGTTAGTCAATCGGGGACACGAATGATCCATCCACATTGGGGGAGAAAAAAAAAAATATATATCTCACAAATGGGCTGAACAAACATGGTGGATTTCTGCAGAATCAACGAGTGACGCCATGAAGACGACTTCCACGTTTTACGCCATTCTGTGGAACATTTCATTTATCATCTCCATGGAGAATACAAGGCGTTGGAACCACCTACTTGCATAGAGCCCCATTTATAACTTGCATCTACATGGAGACAAGCAAGTTACAGGTCAGATCAGTGGAGAGGAGGCATTATAAAATCACATTTTAAAAAGGTGAGGGAAATGTGATTTTGATTTTGTTTGTAAATCACAGGCGACCAATGAGCTCCTTCGTTTCACATGCGTCACTGGAAAAAACGAATCTGATTGGACGATCGCGTTTGGTTCTGGCTTGAGACGCAACGAAGGGAGCGGGGACCAGACTGATATCCCACTGTATAATAAAACACAAATATTCTGGATTTACCAGGCAAGATTAAACTAGTAAAACATCTTAGAATAACTATAGTCTTTACAGAATTGATTACAAAATGAACTGATGAGAAAAAAACCCAACAATTTGATAAAGTTAAATTATCAACAAGAAATTACTTTGTTTAAAAAGTATTTAGACACAATTCAGTTAATTTAGACAAATAAACAAGTCTCTCATTTAGCCAACAGTATATTCTGTCAAAACATAGAACACTTGAGCTCATGATTTCAGTAGACCTAGACATTTCATGGTTTCATAAATGTCTAAAAATGTGCACTGTGACACAAAATAATTCATTTCTTCACATCAAACCCACAGTAAACTCCAATTCAAATCTGTAATGAGCAACGCGGCCTGCCCATTAATAAACTACACATGGGAACAACAACTGGAAAAGCCGTCCTAGAAAATATATCTCCTTATTTACAATTATGTACAAATATTTTTTTTTTTTTTTTACATATAATTTCATTTCAAGAGTCTACTTTGGTGACGGAGGGATGTTCTGCTCCTTCCCGCTGCGTTTAAATCCTCGCTGTGCAGAGAACGATTTGTTGAAGTTCCTGGGTCTTTCGCGGTTCTTGGGCGCCGGTCTGTCTGCGTCATGGGAGCCTCTGAACTGGCGCTGGTGCTGGTGGTTTCTGGGTTTTTCGGAGTTGTGTTTATTCGAGTGATGCCGCGGTTCTTGTACCCTGTTCACTTTGAGTTCCTGCAGGGGCTGGCTGGGCTGGCTGGGCTCGGATGCGGGGGGAGAGGGAGGAGAGGGGGGAGAGGGGGGAGACGGTTGGATGGATGGAGGGTCTTTGGCGAGTCTCTGGCAGACCTCTGCGTAGCTCAACTTTTTGGGCTCCTAAGAAATGTTTAAAAATACACAGTTAAATCAAAATGCGCGATTACGTTGTTAGACCCGTCACAGTAACACGTTTTGAAGCCTGATGTATTTCTACAGAGAAATAGTGAAAATTTATAATAACATTTGTTGTTATTGCGTCGTTGGCGTGGACCAGAGTGATCCCAGTAAACCATCTGTTTAAGAGGCTCCACATTATGCCGTTTCCTCACCAAAATATGGCTGGAGTTGTGTGTTAAACATGTGAATGAAACAAAACACAAACCCAACACAACCCAAACTTCCAATTCATGACATCACAACATGAAACAGAGCATTCTGAGCTTTGGAGAGGTTTGAGTGATCCCTTATTAGTCTGCTACATGTGTGAATGAAACAAAACACAGCTCCAGGTCTGTTTTTGAGAAGGTAACAGCGTTAGAACATGGATTAAAGCTACAAGAGTCCATTTTGCGTAATATAGGACCTTTAAATGTACAACATCATTAAAAGCCTGGAGCTCGGCTGCAACAAAAATAACAGAATGAAGCAGTAGTGTGCCATAAAAGTTCAACAAAATTCTTCCCACTATTGCGTAAAAATCTACACACAATATTGAACCCAAAAATATTGTTCAATAAATTATGTCTGGAACAATATAAGTCCATATAGTAATTATCTTTATAGAACTATACATGGTCTGGTCTAAAACTGAACTGAACTGTGATCTTTACCTTCAACCATCGGTACTAGGGCAAGGTCCTTCACAATTCAACACATAACTCACAATACTGCCGACTATTTGTGTGACAATTCATACATACATCAAAATAGGGATATTTATATGTTTTTTCCAAATTCTTGAAGTGACCAGGTCGACCTAATAAAATAGCCAGTACATATAAAACTTCTCAAATATAAAAATATAACTGTACTTACGGGTTCAGAGGTGGGGGAGGGGGCGCTGGGGGCAGACACGGTAGTTGCCGATTGGCTGGTTGTGGTTTGAGATTCTTCTGAAACTGAAGTCTCCGGCGGCGAATTTGAAATCGGAGTGTCCACTTCAATGTCGTCTTTATTTGACTCAGAAGAGCTACTGTAACGAAAAGACACAATCATTTTATACCCATGTATTTATTTATAAATGTAATATAATTTTGCATATTTACCATGAGGTTGCCGGTTCTACTTCTGGCGTAGGATGTGA
The DNA here is from genome assembly GCA_000787095.1 of Periophthalmodon schlosseri. NCBI lineage: Eukaryota > Metazoa > Chordata > Actinopteri > Gobiiformes > Gobiidae > Periophthalmodon > Periophthalmodon schlosseri. Next base: position 15,113 of record KN484684.1, read on the forward strand.
AGGAGACTCGGGTTTGCTCTGGACATCGTCTGGTTGATCTGCAGGTTTGGAGTCTTTAGATTCCTGGCTCCCCGTCTGTAAGAAAAAGGAACAAAAATATAACCTTTAGCAATGTTTTAGCTAAAAAAAAACTAAAAAAAAAGACATATATACAAAAATGGTCTTGGCTGAGTTAGGACTGCACCAGAACTGAACCAGGACTAAACAAGGACTATTCTTACCAAGACTGAATCAGGATCAAACCAGGACATCTAGACAAACTAATAGGCTGAATAACATATGGAGAGGCAGGCGCTTTCTTTGCCTGGAATGTTCCACAGCCTGGAATTACACTTACTCAAAATTAAACGCTTGATGGGTGTTACCTTTGCTCAAATATTTCTTTGACATAACCTGCATTCTAACTTGGCACACGGTGGAGCCGTCAGGTCGTCTCCATGGAGAGGAGTTTAACGCCGTTCGGCTGGAACGTAGGAAACGTAATAACGTCTCCAGAAAAGAAAAGTTACAGTGCAACTTTAAATAATTTTACCGCCCCATAATATCTCCTTCGGATATAGACATTTCTAGAAAATTATTTTTTGTCCTTCTGGCAAAAAATATACGACTCAACAATCTGACGTGTCAAAAGCTCGTCTGGGGACTGGTGTTTGGGAATCAGCCAAGGCCATTAACTGTGAGGCTTGCACCAGAAACACTTAATGTTTGTTGCATCTTTCCCTCTTCAAATAAACAAACACTCAAATAATAATTGATTGTACTTTAGATTCGAGATGCACAGATACTGAAAAACGTTCTGGATCAGATATAGACTTCCAAAGGTTGGAACTGACCGTCTTATTACATCGATTTCATATGTTCAATTTACGTGTGGTCGGCCCAGAAAGTCTCGTAACGTTTGAACTTTTATTTACACAAAGCTGTTCTGTCGTTACTTGAGAGATACACAACAGCTACATAACACATTTGGACCAGTTTTTATTTTTGTTTAAAGTAAATAAATGCTGTTTCAGTCTCTGCTCTGGTGGGTTCATATTGGGGATCATCAGATACTTAAAGCTGTAGCACAATTCTAGTTTATTTCAAAATACAAATTTGTCCCAGATTCTCTGACAAATCAAATTCAAAACAGTCACTTAGGGAAAAGAACAGCAACAATAACACAAAAGCAAGCACATGTTCAGGCCCAATTATGTTGAAGAATTCACCGTCCTGTAAACTGTTTAACATCAACCCGCCGAGGGGCTGAAGATGGAAATCAGCCACGGTGGCTATAATCTGTACATATTTAAAATGTTCTTTACCATGTGCTGTCCCTTTAAAATAAATAAGTAAAATGAGGCAATGAGGAGCAAATAAAATCTTAAATGTGGTTAATGTGGCTGTTTGTTCTTGATCTTAACATGCAGTTTATCAGAAGTTTAATTTGTACTTGTCATCAGTGCGTTTAGTGATATGAAGTAAAACGTACACGCTGAGGCATCACCTTATCAGACACTTTGAGGCCGCGCACCACGTCGGCCATGCACACGTCCAGAGCCGTTTCCTCCTTCGCCGTCACCACACTTCCTGGAAGAGGAGGGAAATTGCACGCAGCCAGGTCAAAGTTCGGCGGGGGCGGTTTGACCTCGGCCGCGGGAAGTGGTTTCTGTGATGAAGACAGTGACACAGAGGTTAAGTCAATGATTGACACGGGACTATTGTTTAGATCTACCTCATATGCATCTTTATCTTGATTATAAAGTTTTTTAATGTAAACTTCACCAAAATCGTTCAAATGGAGAGATTCAGACAGAGTTATTAATTTTACTTCCTGGTTGGACACAGGCAGCACATATGACATGGCACAGAGGTAATTCCAGTCCCATTAAACGAGCTTTGGCCTTAACATTACAGTCGCTAGGTAATTTACAGAATAGTGATTATTTGACACATAAAAACACATGACTACATCTTTTTGTTTTGTTAAATGAAGGTTGTTTAAACTGTCAGAAAAATGCCTTCCGTCTGTGTCAAGTTCCTGCATTTCAGATAGAGTTTTCACTGATGATGACATAGGCAGAGGGATTCTGCTTCTACTTCCTGTATTTTTGTACTTCAACTTTTCCCACAAACTGACACTTGACTGACATAAAACTCTGACAAATATTTAGCACAAGTACTGTCCCACCAAACCGAGTCAGAACTAGAAAAACATGAAAACCCGTCATTCTCTTTAAAGTTCATTATGGTGAGTAAACAAAGCAAACTTACAGTGTTCACATCGTCTTCTCTTTTCCTCCTCATTCCTCTGTGGTTCGGTCTCCTACAACAGGAGAAACCAGATAAAATGTAATGTCTTGGAAACTAGGAACACATGACTTTAAAAAGGCAAAGTTAGAACCATGACTTAACAAATTATGTAAGATTCAGTGGAATAAAAATGTTATCAAACCATGCCTGTACTGTTGTGTGAATTATATGTGCATTTTGATTTGATTTGAAAGAAATATTCATTGTGGAATCACTGTGGAACGGTGTTTACCTGGGTCGCCCGTCTCCGTTGTGCGTAGGGGGCAGTAGAGAGCCGTCCTTGGGGTGGAATGAGGTCGGGGACAGGGCGTCTGAGGGGGGTCGGATGGGAGCTCCGGATATTTGAGCCTGAGGAGCGGCGTCCACGAGGCAACCGGACCCTGCGTAACCCTGGTTTCTGCCACCGCAAAAACAACAAGATCAGATACAGCACTAACCCATGTGAACCATAATGTCTGAGGGGTTTGGGGCTGTATACAAAGTGTAGAACATCAGATACTAATAATAAAACTAGTATTGAAACTAGATACTCATTTGAACAAGTATCAACACTGGAATAAATAAATACAAACATAATTGGATCAAATATGACTTTTCCTGAACAGTTTCATCTCGAGTTTGATCAGAACTAGTGTAAGATCACATGGTATAATAAATAAATACTATTTTTAAGACAATATTGTAATCTTCAACTTAAAATGAGATGGCATCATGACAACACTACAATGTATGAAGGGAGTGAGAATTACAGCCTTAAAATCTGATTAAAGCCACAGTATGTAATGTTTTAAAGCCAAGAAATAGGTTTAAATAAAACATGTTTTCATTTTGGTTGTTTCTTGCACCGAAATTACTGAAGTTACTGTGTGGGCTTGCATCTCCACAAACCTGACTCTTTTGGCCTGGAGGAGGGCCATTTCCAGAAAGTTACATACTATACCTTTAATTGCACAGCCCTTATGTAATGTTATGATGTTTATATGAATGTTCTTATAATTCAAAGTGCTTTACAGAGTGTGTGTCTAATGACTTAAAGGTGAATCCTGCTCTAGTACCACCAGCAAATCTAAACCAGGTCTTTAACAGGACTATTCAAGGTCTAAACCAACCCAAAGAAGGACAAACATGTGGATTAACTGACTAAAATAAACATAACTGCAGAGGAATGTGAACACCCATCTCACAGTGGGACCAGATATGACTCTGAAATAAAGGTTCAAGTCTCGTACCTGCTTCTGGAGCCGTGGCCGTTCACAGACAGCGAGTTCCCCTTGTAGTTTCCTGAGCCTCTGTATCCGTTCATGTAGCCGCCATTTTGAAAAGGGGCCTAAAAAAATGCCAAAAAACAAGGACAAGTTTATAATCAAGATCAGAATCAAACTTATACAAGTTACACTGGCCACAAATATGGGAAAATATAGATTTGGGAGGACTCAAATAGTAAAAAAAAAATAAAAAATTAAAGCCGCAAGCGGCATTGAACAGCCCTCCCTGCCGACCCGTCACTCCCACTTGTCTGTTTTATTGCAGCTTTGGGCTGTACTTGTCACTATACAAAGTCAAAGCGCTGATGCACTTAAGTGGAATAATATGGGTTTTTGAAGCATCGCCATAGCAACACCGTACAAAATACAAACTTGGGCCCTCGGACTTTTTTGACGGGGACGACCTGAAGAGTCACTGTGCCAAATTGCATGTTCTTCAATGAAGCTAATAAATTGTTACAAGACTTTGAATTGTACGAAAATGAGGAAATTTTCCCATTCGAATAACATGGGCTCTTTTGCAAATCGCCATGGCAACCCAGTGAAAGATATGACATGGGTCCAATTGAGTTTTTTGATCGGGATGACATGAATAGTCATTGTGCTAAATTTCACATTATTCCATGATACTAATATTTTTCTCATGAATGGGAAATTTTGGGATCACTCCCATTAGGATAATAACATGGGCACTTTTTTATGAAACTTTTTATGCGCAAACGGGAGAAAATTTTGACATTTGACACAATGTATTTTGACTTTTGTAGGTGGCGCTGTCGTGCCATTTATTTTTGTCCAGTTATGCAACATATAACAAAATACATTTTTCGGCAGACTTGAATTTTGGGCAAAATTTGGTGAGTTTTTGGGCGACCCCCGACGTCATGTCGAATGATGTCGGGGGTCGCCCATTGACTCCCATTCATTTTAACAGTAATAAATATGGCCCATGTCTGCGGCATGGGGGCTTGAATAGGGCTCGATGCCAGGAGTGAGTTTGGGGAACATGAGCACTCACGCTGCCTTTGTCAACATTGAGACAATGGGTTTCGCCCATTGACTCAATGTTGACGATGACATGTTAGCAAGAACAAATATGCATATCCCATGCCTATGGCATGGGTTGCTAGGATACTGGAGTCCGGGCAGGGGGCGACTTCAGACAAAGTTGCGCGCAACTTCGTCAAAACAGCCTGCAACGATGAATGCATGGGCAAAGGCAATAGGCCCTACGCCCTGTAGGGGCTCGGGCCCAAATATTTTGAGTAAAAACAATATATCCATTAACATTAGAAAGACATACGTTTTTTGAAAGCTCTCAACTTTCCCCACGTCACCGTGGGGTCAATGTCAAATGACGTCGGGGTCGCCCATTTACCTCCCATTGACTTCCATTCATTTTAGCAGAAATAAATGCCTGCGGCATGGGTGCTTGGATAGGGCTCGATGCCAGGAGTGTGTTGGGGTCAACATTGAGACAATGGGCTTTGCCCATTGAGTCAATGTTGACGATGACATGTTCACAAGAACAAATATGCACATCCCATGCCTACGGCAAGGGTTGCTAGGATACTGGAGTCCGGGCAGGGGGTGACTCCAGATGAAGTTGTGCGCTTTGCGTGCAACTTTGTCAAAACAGCCTGCAACAATGATGCGTGGGCGAAGGCAATAGGCCCTTGCCCTGTAGGGGCTCAGGCCTATAAAAAAAACAAACAAACCAAAAACGACATCTAGTACCACCAGCAGACATTTATGAATTCAACTGGCCAAAGTGGCGAGTGGGACTGAATGCGTTTGTACCAAAACTGAAATCAGCAGTGCTTGATGACAATATACATTTTAATAGTTTTTCTTTTTACATTTTGTTCATTGTAAACTGCAATATTGATCTAAAACTGCAATTTAATAGAAGTGATTATTCCAAAAGTGGTATTTCACCTGCCAACAGCATTCATTTACGCTTTTTTATTGCTACGTACCTGGAGTCTCAATTTTTTTAAATGATTTCAAAATGTTTCATACATGGGTGAAAACTTGTATACAACTTTAATCAGCTTAACATGTTCCCTTATCATATTACATCAGTCTCACTCAAAGTTGATTTTGCATAATGAGTCTCTATCGCCCTTATTAACTCTCTGCCCCGCCCACTTTTGCCTCTAAATGTGACTACACCATATTTCCAGTTAAGCGGGAATCCCATTCATTTCAATGGCGAATTTAAGATAAGTTTTGCTGCTAAAATCTGATATAAAGTGGGTTCATTTGTGTAAAATGTTCAGTGTCATGTGACCAAGTCCCCGACTCTGGAGGCTTTAAAACGGTTGTGGTCCCTGAAGAACTTATGTGTCAAGGCAGCCCCATGTAAAATAATACAAACCAAATGACGATGGCGGCTCCCACCGGTCCATTTCCAGATGAGTTGGGTGATTTAACTGATACGTTGCAGTGACATGACACTGGGGGAGCTCTGCATGTATGTGTGTGGCGGAATGTTCAGTTGTTACCATGGAGATTAGCAAACACAGCCAAAGAAGTTTTAAAAATCTTTTTAAATACAATACAAAACCGGATTTAAACAGCACATTTCCAGGAGCCTGTGATCAGTCCGAGCTCATGGTCCTGTTTAGGAGTTTGATTTTCAACAAAAAGGTGAAAGTGACTGAAAAACTGTTGGCTAATGCTAACTAGCCTGTGACTGTAATGATATTTGAGAGGGACTTGGAATAACAGATGAGTTGATTTTGTGCTGTTAAACAACTCAAGTCACTTCTTTCTGGTCAGATTGAGTTAAAACAAAGCTCAGAGTCTAAACTTGAGCAACAGCTTCAGACAGAGCAGTGCCTACAGTTAGCGTCACATCGATACTTTGCAGCTGATGTCAAGATTAAAAAAGGTAAACCCATTCTCACCAGGGGAGTCTCGAAGTAGGGCACAGGCGTGGGGCTCCAGGAGGGCGACACCACAGGATAGACGGGGTACTGCGGCTGAGGGCTGTACACCTGCTGCATGTCGATGTAAACCGGACTCCCAAACGGCTGCGCGGTCGGAGTCTGAGGAGGAGGAGGCTGAGAAAACACGCTCGAGTCCACGCTGTGAAATCCACTTTTGCCGAAAAACGTGTTGATCGCTTTGATACGAGCCTGAAAAAGGAAGTGAAAATATGATGAGATTAGACAGAGTTCATTTAAAAAGTCAGAGCCAGTTTACTCTTGGTACAGTAATGTTTTCAAAATCACAATGCGTTTTACAACATTTTAAATACTACACATCATGTGTATTACTAAGATGGGATTAGTAACAAAAATACTTGAAAACCACAATATCCATTTTCACAACTCGGATATAAAATGTTTGCTTTACACCTTTTCAAAAGTGTGACAAGTGAAATGCAAACAGCAAACAGTGTCAAATAAAACCACAGTATGCAACTTTTTAGCCACAAAAATGAACAAAAGCATGTTTTTTAGTTTGTTTTTCATTGCTCTGAAAAACATGCGTCCTTACTCTGAGGGCAGGCTTGCATCTCCACAAACCTGATTCGTATTTGGCCTGGAGGAGGGCCTCTTCCTGCTTGAAAACCATGAATAGCCAAAGAAACAACTCCTGATCTGAATGACTTTGTAGACTTTCCCCATTCAAAAAAACAGCAATTAACCAATTCAAATCAAAATATGAAATGACCACGGAAGACGGCTGCCATTGCCACAACCTTCAATAGTACGGCACAAAACTTCTGTGTGTTTCCATGGAAACAGAAAGTTAAAGCCATACTTCAGGAGACGTGCCACCTCCAGAAAGTGACATACCGTGGCTTTAATATATTTTTATAAATAGTTTCCATTTCACTTGTCGCAAACTTCAAAAACGTCTCAGCATCATGAAAAACACTTGTCCCCTCAGATCTCATAATCTCACGGTCATTAGGCCATAAAACAATGTACTGACTAGAGAGGGAGAGGAGGGAGGAGAGAGGGAGAGAGGAGGGAGGAGAGAGGGAGAACAGGGAGAGAAGAGAAGGAGATGAGGGAATGTAGAAAAATAGCTCCTCTCAGCCAGAAACAGTGCATCTGGGTCCTTCCAAGCGCGATACTGATCATCACCGGGGGGTTACAGTCTACTGGAGGGTTCTGGTCTACTGGAGTTATGGAGGAAACAAGCTTCAAGTTAATTACTTTGCTTAGAAGTTAGTCTGTTTTATCTCAAATTCTAAACTACGGGCCTAGCTGTATTTATGCAGAATAAAGAACGTCATTGTGGAGCCGTTTCGATTTGCGTTCATTCAAATGGCGGTTTCAGTTTGACTGTGATGAACCTCTGAGCTCTACTGTGTGGCCTGTGGGCACCTTTAGCCCTGATGTTTTTAGAGTCTATGTAAATTATCTGGGCTCATGTAAATCTCATTGTTCTGCTTGAATGTTCCACAGTGCGGCATAACTGGAGACGTAACAATAAGTGAAATATGGAGAAATACAGAACACGATACGAGTGTGAGACTTTTGACGATACAGTATCTCTCTCTCGCTCTCCCTCATCATCTCTCTCTCATTCCATCGTGCTCTCTCTCTCTCTCTCTCTCTCCCCCCCTCATCCCTCTCTCTCGCTCCATTTCTCTCTCTCCCCCATCTCGCCCTCTCCCTCCCTCCATCTCTAATTACAAGCTCCTTGGCTTAAAATGTTTTGTTGCAGCAGCTAAAAAACAAAACAAAACAAAAAAAAAACCAAAACCTGGAAACTACATAGACCATGATCCTTTGCTCCATTCAAGTGCAGACAAGAAGAAATAACTTGAAAAGTACAGTTCTTTGCTACTTTTGCCTTGAAAAGACTTTGGTCATAATCCAGTCTATTACAGTCTTCAAAACATCACAAAATAAATATGTTTTATACTCATTGTATCAGTTACAGGTCTTTTTATTGCCAATGGTTGTTTTTAATGCCATTTTGTGGGACTACAGGTCTTTTTATTGCCATAAATACTCGTTTGGTGGAGTCTCTTGGTTGTTTTTAATGCCATTTTGTGGGACATTCCAGGCAAAACGAACATCTCCATGGAGGATATAACGTTTCAGACTCTGCACCTAAAAACTTGCATAGTGTCCCTTAAATGATGTTGAAGGGGCTTGTTTGTACGTTCTTAAAATTGTATTATTAGGTAGGTGGCGCTATAAAAGGGTACTGTAAACGTAAGAGTTACCAGTTGTGTTCGCTATGAAACAGTCCCACGATTTACTTTAATGCAGATTTTTATAAAAGTAGTAATGAACAAAAGTACTCACCATAATCGGTTTCCCTTGAAAGACTTTGACTTCTTCCCTCAGGTATTTCAAAGCCTGAAGAGTTACATTAATACATTCTTTTAATTGTTCCAGTGACAAAAGTTTTTTTTAAAAAAGAAAGGAGA
>KN484685.1:0-16598 GCA_000787095.1 Periophthalmodon schlosseri
AGCAAGGACACCTGGTGCGTCCTCAGCTCCAAGTCAATATGTTGTATGGCAGTATAATATGAGGTCAAATGTAAAGTGCTAGCCTGGATTGACAGGTGGATTAGCCAGTCAGGGACACTCATGGTCTGTCCGCATCAAAACAAATATGGCCGCTTACAGGGGAAAAATAAGGAAAAATATGACATGGGACTGAAAAACATTGCGGATTTCTGCGGAATCGATGAGCTCTAAACTCTGACGTGAGAGAAATGTGATTTTGTTCAAAATTACGGATGACCAATGAGCTCCTTCGAACCTGATTGGACAGCTGTGTTTGAGCATGGCTCGAGGCTTGATGGAGGGAGTGGTGACCAGACTGATATCCCTTTGTATAAAAAATGCACAGAAATATCAAGTAAAGTGGTAATTCTAGCTAAAAGTTGCATAGGAACCAAGCAGTTAAATGAGTGAGGTGAACGAAATTTGCTGTTGCAGTTGTCAAATCCAAAAGTTGCAGTCTTAAATATTCCTTCTCCATATCAAATTATCTAAACCTGTTAACCTCTTAGTTAATATCTTTTTAAATGTATGATTCTATTTTCATAAAACAGGAAGGATGGCTGCTCTGTTTTATATAAAGTTAAATGCATGATGTCATCGGGTGAAAGACGTAGGTAAAGACACAGGCAAAGATGTCCGAACACTTGACGGAATTCCAATTATCCACCTCCATATGGCACTATAGTCCGTAACGCCATATGACTGACTCATAAGTGCTTTTGCTCATTAATTTAAACATTACATAACTGACATATATGTGATCGGACAGCCATCAACGAGTGTCACTCCTCTGTGAACTCCATTGTCTAAACATGTCATACAAGCGCTAATTATTTCCTCATGCATAGCTACAGTCGTCTACCTGACAATAATTAAACCAACAACAGCGCAAATTTACATTCTGTCCTTGCTAGCGTGTTAGCAGTTTCTGGCTAGACGTGTTTTTTTCCTAATTTGAGGAATATACAAGCTAGGTGTTTCCATTGCTGAACTGCACTGACCAAAGGAGAAAATGGCACTAAACCAACCATTCCGACCTTGTTTTTGAGTACTGTGACTATAACTAGCTAAACAAGTACTACATCAGTACTAATTCAAATTGTTAATGAGTTAAAGATGGATAAAAGTAATAGATGAACCACCACAAGCCAAGTATACTAGTAAACACTGAGAAAGGCACAAGGTGTTCCCAGCGGGCTCTCATCCAAGTACGAGCAAGGCCCAACCCTGCTTGGCTTCAGAGATCAGACAAGATCTGGCTTTGACACTTGGTGAAATGTATTTGCTTAAGTGACGTAGAATAATTAACTGGCATTTCAGAGTAATTACGAGATAATTAAACTTGAAATAAGAAAATAATTTTGCCAATAAGGTGACCCAAATTTTCATTCATTACATTATATTCATTCACTACATTAGCGAGACTGTCTTGAGCGTAATGTGTTGAAACAAGTCAGGCCCATCAAGGAAATAAACTATTCAAATGAAGAATGACTCGAGTAATTTGACCTAATTTACGGTTATGTTTTGCAGTGTAGTTTAGCTTAAGTTTGGACTAGTTTCGGACTAGTTTCAGACTAACCAGGTTTTGTATAAACAAGGACCGTAGACTGTATAAATGGAAATAGTCAACCTGCTAGCCACCGCGTTCCAAATAGGAATTGAGCATGGGCGCGATTCCGGCTCCATCGACTCCAATTCACTTTCTATTGAAAACCTGTTGCCCCTCTCTCTGTAACTGCTACTGAGAGACTCTTCATTTTGGTCTTAAAATGTTCATATTAATCTGGCGCTACTGATCCTGGCGTTTTTATTTGGCTATTTTGTCCGTAAATCAAGATATGAACATTAATAACAGACCAATGAGGCACCTTCTTTTCCAGAGGTCGCTCCTGCTAGCGTTAGCAACAGGTTTGATTGACACCGTTGCTAAGCACCTGCCCCCTGCTAAACCAGCGGTGAGCACAGCTCACACTCCATGCAACAGCTTCACTCCAGATTGGCTCCTTAGTTGCTAAAATACTCACGGTCGGAAATCCAAATATGGAACTCGGCTCCAAATTCGTTCCTATAACTGCTAGACTCGACGAGCTTCATTTGGCTCTCTTTGTCCACTGTCTGTAACAAGGACTAAAGCAGGATTAAACAATATCTAAGCAACGATTGAACCAGCATCAAACAGAACTAAAAGTAGTTATCAACAACATGACGACCTCAGTATTTCAAGTATAGTCTGTATGCAGGCGGTTAATGAATGCAAAGCTTAATTTCAAAAGCCAAAAAGACAGTATCAAAACCAGGCCGCTGTTAATTAATCATCTTCCTCTTTGCAGCAAACTCCCCCTCCCTTCTGTGGCTGTCCCGGGGGCTGTGGGTGCGATGTGGGGGGGCATACGGAGCGTGCGGGGGGTGTGTGTGTGGAGGAGAGAGCAGCAGGAGCAGGGTGGTGGTGGTGGTGCAGGTTGCAGCCGGGGGTTATTTGCATAGATCCGTGTGAGCCAGCAGTCTGCTCAGCCCTGACTGTGAGAAAAGGGAAATGAGTTGCGTGCCTTTTTCACTGCCCTATTTTTGAAGATGCTCCCAAACCAACGAAACAGATCTGTTTGTATGCCAATAAGCTAAATTATCTATAGAGAATGGGTTTGTGTTGTCAGGAGAGCTGCAATATTTTTATAATGTATTTTTTCCCCAAAATTTGTCTTGCCCCAGTACAGATATATTATATAAGCAGCTCTTGAGGTCAAAATAAGTCCACTGTGAACTGTTTGCATCTAATTCGAAACCATTTTATTGTCCGATAATCAGGAAGTCTTCAGTTAGCATGCTAGTTCTGTATGTAAACTACTGGAATTGGCAATCATTCAAATCTACTAGATGAGGGATAATTCACCAGTAGTGGTCCAGCAGTTAACTTAATGGAGATGTTGCCTACTTACAACTAAGATGGCAGGTTTTCTATTTATGATGTTTGACCCTAATCACTTTTGTAAGGTCCAAATCTGATACATTATTAGCAATAACTCACTGGAACAATTTTCATTTGATGTTATGGGGAGGCCAACAATTTTGTACAATGATAATAATAATTGGATTGGATTTATGTAGCACCTCTCAAGCCGCCAAAAGCACTTTACATTGCAATATTAATTCGCTCCATGCTTGGCGGTGGTAAGCTACTATTGTAGTTACAGCTGCCCTGGTGTAGACTGTCTGAAGCTAGACTGCCAATCTGCGCCATTGTCCCCTCTGACCGCCACCCACAATATTCAAACTAGGCAAGGTGGGTGAAATGTCTTGCCTAAGGACGCAACAACAGTTTGCACTAGAGCCACTGGCGTCCCACTGTGATGCCTGTTATTCTCAGTGGTCTCCCATCCAAGTACTAACCAGGCCTGACCTTGCTTTGTTTCTGAGATCTGACGATATGCAACTTACTTCGTGAAATGCCCAGATAAATTATAAAAATGTTAAACGCCAGTGAGTTCTACATCTCTACATCACATCAAAAGTATGTGCTTGGACAGAAGTTGAACTGGTAACCCTGTGGTTCCAATACAAATGCTTAACCCACTAATCTACACTTGAATTTGCTCATTGTAACCAAACAACAAACCGTCATGAAAGTAAAAACATTAATTTCTGTGCATTGCAATGTAAAAAGAATAGTATAATTTCACTGAGGCGCGTCTATGCTAGAAGTCAGATGCAAACACTTGGAATGGGACTTGAACCCAAATGTAATCCCTGCTTTTTCCCCAGACGCTAAAAAATATAACAGCTACAAATTCCTCCCGCATGATTAAGCGACTGCCAGGCTTATTTGTACACTACATTACTGGAAATCAATGAAAATCCAACTGCAATTCAATCCACAATACTACTCCTGATTTATGCTTCTTGGAACGATGCGCCGCCGAATGTTATGGCACTTAGCTTTATTACAAGTCAAACTGCTGACCGAGACTCGCAGGGACCCTTTTCAACTGTTCCCGAGGGCCAAATCTCTATAGAAATGGATTTTGTGTTGTAGTACAAGCAACAGGCAACTCTGCGATTTTTTAGGAAGACGTTTGTGCCAAAGAGGACGTAAAGGGCCCATAATGCAAGCCTTTTGAGCAATGTAAGCAAAGATGAGCATATTGAAATACTGACCAATAGGCTGTTTTGGGGTGTAAGGACTTCTTGGACATTTGCAATTGTGACAAAAAAAGAAAGTGTATTAAAGTGGACTTGGACGTACCAATATGAATAGAGATTACTACTTTTACTCTTCTTATAGTACCACAATATAGTACTTTTTAAAGGTCCAACATTATGTTTCCTGGGATTCAGAAAACACACTTCTCCAATATTTTATAAAGATGTGAGTCTGGTCACTGGTGGCCGTGATTGACAGGTGGATTAGCCAATCAGGGACAAGCATGATGTGTCCATATCAAAACAAATATGGCTGCTTACCAGGAAAAAAATGAAGGAAAAAAATATCCCAGAGAAATGAAAAACATTGCGGATTTCTTGCGCTAAACTACGAAAAAAAACATTTGATATTTACCACTTAAGGTCAAATTAAAATGATCAGAGCCACGATTTTTGAATGACAATAGCAGCAGAAGGCGCAAGGACTCCACCTGCTGGTCCAATGAGGAGTGAAGTCGTTTTGAGTCGAATAATATCTGCTAACTTTGACTTTTGTTAGCTGCTTGTGAAGGCAATTTTAGTGCTGAAATGATCAGAATGAGTCAGTTGTATGGACTTACCACTCAATGACATCATGCAGTGAATGTAGCTGTTTTGAGATTTCAAGAGGTACATATTAGGATTAGTCAAATGTGCAAGCATGGGTCTTTGTTAATTAATAGCCAAAAGATTAATTTGGTGTATTATTCTCAAGTAAATGTGTAGGATTTCTTGTAATTTGTGCTAGAGATATAGGTAAAAAAAAAAAATTAAATTAAAATTCAGACATTTGTGCTTATGTTCCCCCTCACTGACACGACCCCTCCCTCTTCTTCACGAGTCATTAGTCACTATCCGGCTCCTGTTAATGTAATTACATAGACGATATATGGAGTCTGCAAGGAAACATTTGTCCACACACACAGTAATCGTCAGCGGTACCATGATAGAGCCCTGGGGTACACCAAACACCTCTGCTCCAATAACTCAACATAGAAAAACAGGCCTTCATTTTGAGTTTTCCAGACTAGCAAAAATCATTTGCCAATCCTATATTTAGTTGGGATACAGAAGTTGGACATGAAGTTATGTAACCTTTAAATGCAGTTGATTCAGTCTTTTTGTGATTGCAAAGTACTTTAGTGGTTACTGCTGCTATGAATACAAGCTATAACCATCAGCCATCACCACTGTTGCTTAAACTGCTACTACTGCTACTACTGCTACTACTGCTACTACTACTACTACTACTACTGCTACTACTACTTTTATGGGTACTTCACCTATTACAGTATTTTTGTTACTTTTACAAATAATCAACTTCCACAACTGGGGCAATTATTACTCAGGTGGCAAAACTTATAACAAGAAAGGTAGCCAGTTCATGTTGTTTTTGTGTCCTTGAGCAAGGCACTGATTTTGCCTATGTAAATGCTATGTGCAAGTGAATGATGAGTGGTTGTTAGGGAGACAGTAGGCATAGAATGGCGCAAGTAAGTAGCAATATGTATTGGGAAGCTTGTCATACTCAAAAGTGCAATTCAAAAAGTGTGGATGAAATCAATATTTCTACTGAATCAACTGAATAAATAGATCTACTACTGCTGCTACTATAGTATTTTTAGCAATAGCATTTATGGCAGTTACTAGTGTGTGGTGTGAACGCTGTTTACTAAGTTACTAGTATACAGCGTTCACACCATCCCAGGGTTTATGTGTTAGGACAGCGCTAGCTTGCGCGGGTGCTGTGTAATTAGAGGCACTGGCAGCTCGATGCTGAATGACCTACATATGGAACGTGTGGTGAGATGGCATGCGCTCGGACGACAGATGTGAGGGAACCACACACAGGGATGGTCAGTGATGAGGCAGGAGGAGACGCGATGTTTAGCTGTACAAGGACGCGAGGGGAGGGGGGTAATATGTCAAGTCACGCTTGTTGAGATCTGAATGTAATCAGAATGAGAGAAAGCCTCATTGAAACTGTCAGTGGACAAAATTCTAGGAATGAACTTAAGCGATATGGTGCAACATAAAGCAATGAATAATAACAGAACAATATGAATTATGATTAAATAAAATGCATGCATAAAAGAAGGTTTGAATAATAATATAATGTAGAACACACTATGTTTGTATGGATAAAATCATGAAAAAAATATTGAATGAGGACCAACACCTTCATGGTCGAAACACATTGGTGGGTCTGCTCTTATCTCCAGTAGCAAAGATACAATAAAGGCTTTTTTTTAAACAGACAAGAGTGCCTTGTCTACACCTTTTTGAATTTTTACCCTACAGACAACAACTGAAATATTTTCAAGCTAAAAACAACCCTCCCCGAAGAGGACCTGCCCACAATTTGAACTATATACTGTACCCACGCAGCGCTTCTCATCTTATTCTTTCTGCACTGAATGTGGATTTTACTTGTTCACATGTACAAATCCTAAACTAAGACAGCAAAAATGTGTAGTCATTACCAGACAAACTAAAGTTAATCAACTAGAAACTAAAAATGCGGGATACAAAACAATATGACCAGTTTATAACAGCATAGGCTATGTCTGTCCCTCAGTCGTCCAGGTATGAGCCATAGTAAAAGAAAATTTCAAATCTGTCAACTGGACAAAAAGTAGGAGTCAAGACGTTTTGCTGCTCATCCAAGCCGCTTCTTCAGTTCTGGTAGATATAAGTCAGAAATCCATCAGTAATCTGACCAGAACTGAAGAAGCGGCTTGGATGAACAGCGAAACATCTTCACTCCTACAACTTTTTGTCCATCACAGGCCATGTTCAAATACAAAACATAAATGGAGTACTGTCTAGAATTCACTATTGACATCAACTATACAAACGTGCCTTCAAAGTTCACCAAACCAAAGGCTGATAATGTAGAGCACTATATTTGATCTGATTCCAACAGGAGGTACACTTAAAAAATTGTGGAAAAAAAAACACGTTTCTACCTCTCTCGTAGTGCTATAAGTACTACTGCTGCCTCTTGGGAAGTGGTTGATGTAAAGACTTAGGTGCAGTTAAATATGTATGTGCACTGTCCTATATGACTCACCAGTTTAAAATGGGTCATGGAAAACAGCTATTTCCACATTTACACAGGAGAACTAGCAAAGCAACCCTTCATAAATCCATTTTTATTTGGCAACATTTCGAATCTGCACAAAGTTTACAACCAGTTTCAATGGCACTAAATAAATACATTTACTTGATAGTTCACATATTGAACTATACAATGCTTGAGAAGTATCCAAATTTCCACAGTTATACGAGATTCCCAAAAAGCTAAATCCGAGCAAAAAATGTTCTTCCAGTTTTAGTTAAACACAAACACGCAATGTCCATAAAAATATATTAAAAAATTGTCACATCTGGGGGGGCTTTTTTTTAACTTTTTTTGGAACTACTACAGTATCAAACAAACTTCAACAGATATTTTTGCATTTAGTACAAATAAAATAAAATAAAATGTTGATTAACTCAACAAAAAATGCCCAAATTTGGAAAGTACTAAAACACTGTAGGTCCACGGTTGACTTAAACACAACCACGCTCCACACAACTTCCACCTTTGTGATTAATTACTCCCCCAGCTTGGCCCCCTAACCTTAGGCAATTCCTGTCTCCTGTCTGGGGCACTCTCTTTTCTAGTCCACCGTATTTTGGGGAGGGCAGAACGTTAGCTCGATTTCCAACCCATCAAGACCTACTTTTCGCCCATGTGCCCTAGATACGCGCGCTACCAAACTACTCACCGCCAGCAGCTCCAAAATCGTCCCGTTTCGGATCCTGCCGCCGACCGGAATGACATCCGTGTACTGGCTCATCCTTCCAGTGTTGTGGCGTTCTGGAGGTCTTCCGCTTGATTCCACAGTCCTGCCCTGTGCGTGCCCCAGCTGCTGCCTGCCTCCCTGTCTGCTGCCTGGGTGTGCGGAGGGCGAGTGTGTGGAGCGATGATGATGATGATGATGATGATGATGATGCAGCAGCCAGACGAGCATCCTTAGCAAGACTAAAGTGCTATGCTAGTTTTCTCTCTTGGGCAAGGCCACATCAGCGCCGGGCCGGTCAATATTTAAACAGCAGAGTCGGCAAGGATTAAATCAAGATGGAAGTGTGGTGGACTGGATTGTAACCATTTTGCAACACTTTTATATTTTAACTACGCTGGTGCTGTAATGGATTATGCATTTGTCTTTGAAGCAGGGTTGCTGGTTCAAATCCCGCCCAATCATATTTTCTACCAGTGTCCTTTTTGGTATAAGACTCTTCGCCCTTATCGCCCATTTGAGTCACAGTAACTTGGCTCGTTGGAAGCAGAAGGGCATTTGGCACAAAACTTGCCAAGGAATCAAAAAACAAAACGCTCAAAAGTAGGCCTGTTAAATTATTGATTGGAAATGGGAAAAAATGTATATGTCTTCAAAAAAAATAATCTTGCCAATTACAGCAAGTAGTAGTAGTAGTAGTAGTATAAATACTTTTTATACGACAACAAAGTATCGTTGCACCAATAGCATCAATAATAAATGTTATAATAACTGTTAAACTGCATACATAGGCTTAGTTCTTCTCTCAAACAGAAAACACTCTGTTCCACCTTGTGATGTCATGTGGTAATACAGGAAGTGCTCTACTGTGTTTTTAAACTGCTTGAAAGTGTAAAAAGAAAGTAGCCTGGGCAACCATCACATCTCTTTGTTGTTTAAAGAAAAAGGTAGCTGTTAACTTGAAAACAACCACTGCATGACATCACAAGGTGGAAGCCAGTATTTTGAGCTTTGGACATGTAGGGAGACTAATAATAAAAGGTTACTCAAACATGTGTGAGTGAAACAAAACACAACTCCAGGTATGTTTTTGAGGAGGTAACAACATTATAACATGGCTAAATCTCACAAGAGTTAATTTTGCTTAATATAGGGCCTTTAAATTTTTTTTTTTTATTGACTGCAAGTTTACAAATAAAACGGTAACTAGGCAATGTATTATACCGTGTGACTCTCATTACACAGTTTGCCATTATGTTGTGCCAGAAGCAACTAAATGAAATAATTACGGCACAAATGACCTAAAATATCCCAGATTTCAAAAGACTCCTTGTGTTTGTCTTTGTAGCATTGCGTATGTGTGCGAGCTTGTACAGCCATAAAACATTACTATGACAGCGGTACGGTCTAACTCCTGGCACCGACGGCTTTTTCCCCGTTTTCGCCCCAACCAATTTCAGTGTCACTAATTAAGTGCATTTTACTTGATAGTTAACATATTGACAACTATACAATGCTTGGGAAGTATCAAAAGTTCCACAAATATACAAGATTTCCAAAAGATAAATCAGAGCAAAAAATTAGCTTCCAAATTTAAATAGCGCTTTTCCACCTTCAAGGCTCTCAAAGCGCTTTACGTGAAGGAACCACTCACCCATTCACACACACATTCATACACCAGTGTACGCAGACACTGAGGACGAGGTGGGTTAAGTGTCTTGCCCAAGGACACAACAACAGTATTCATCTGTGGGAGCTAGAATTGCACCGCCAACCTGTGGGTCAGTGGGTCTGATCTCTCAACCAATGATGTTTATGACAAGAGCTGGATTGGAACCGCCAACCCTCGGATCAGGGGACAAACAGCCACTGTCGCCCTACTTGCGATGTCCTCAAAAATATATAGAAAATTGTCAAATATGGGGGACAAATGGGAACTATTTTTACATTTTTACAGCACAAATGACCAAAAATATCCCAGATTTCAAAAGACCCCTTGTGTTTGTCTGTGTAACATTGCGTATGTGTGCGAGTGTGTACAGCCATAAAACATTACTATGACAGCGGTACGGTCTAACTCCTGGCACCGGCGGCTTTTTCCCTATTTTCGCCCCAGTCCAATTCTCACACTCACTCACCGTGTCGCATTCGAAAACTGGCTTCACAAACGCTGCTGTCTGCTCTGCTGCCACATGGGAAGAGGCTAACACTTGGCACAGTGTAATGTAGAGCGTTTGGGAGTGACATATAGCCCATAAAGGAGTCCTTGAAGCTAGCACGCTGGAGTTTTCCTGCCACGGTGCGAAGTCACTTTTACTTTAAAGTGATCCATGGTGTGTAAGCTTTGGCCCAGAAAGAAAGGTTAGGGATATTAGTAGTAATCGGACAGGTTGCGGGAAAGTTGCAAGGCCCAACTCAATAAAGCAGTCTGGATTAAGGCAGGATGAAGCTTTAAAATAATAGTCATCATTGAGAGTGAAAAACGTGTGAGCGCAAAATTCCCCCCAAATAGTTTTATTATTAAATTGACATTTTAAGTGCAGTCAAGGCGTCTTTAAAATGGCCTAATTTTGTTTTTCACGTTTTTGATGTTTTTTCTGTGTTATTCCTCGCTTTCCTAACACACTTCTAGCATCCGAACTATTAACCACAATCATTTTTCATCAGAGATCACGGCGATGCTGACAAACAACTAGCATGCTAACAGCGCACCAGCCTTACTTCCTGGTTCACAAAGGATAAAAACATTTCATAATTAGATGCAGACAACACACACTGGTCTTATTTTGGTCTTACAGTATTTCTGGAATAGGGCAAGACAAATTTTACTTTACTGCAAGAAAAAAAAATCGGATACAGTCCCTTTAAGTTCGGCAAAGAAATGGCACTTTAAACGCTGTAGGTAATAACTTCCCAGAGTAATGATCCGACAAATTAAAATGGCTGACTGGAAAACACTTTGGGAACCACTGCGGTACCAAAGTATAAGCAAAGTGGGGTATGGGACCTTGGGAGGGCCTCAATGTGAACAGACATCAACAACATTTTTTATATTATTTGTTTACATCCATGCTGTATACAGAAGTGGACTAAGGGAGTGTGACGTCACCTATAGCGTTCGGCTCCAGTCAAATGAAGCTCATCGAGGCTAGAGCAGTTATAGGAGCGAATTTGGAGCAGAGTTCCATATCTGGAATTCCAACCGTGAGTATCATAGCAACCAACCATAGCAAAAGCCAATCTGGAGCGAAACTGTTGAAGGTAACGCCCCTTCCTAACATTAGCGGGAGCAACCTTGGGGAAAGTAGGCACCTTGTCTGATTTATCTTACATATGGACACAATAGTGAAAAAAAATACTAGGATCATGTAGAGCGGATTAATACAAACATTTTAAGACAAAAATGACGAGTCTGACAGCAGCAGTTACAGCGGTTTTTCAGTAAAAAGTGAACTGGAGCCAGAATCGATGGAGCCGGAAGCTTCTTATTTCGAACGCGGCGCCTAGCAGGTTAGCTATGTCCATTTATATATGCAGTCTATGTTTCCATCCTACTTTGAACCATTTTTGCATCGTAGTTTGCAGAAATGTATCTTGAAAAACATAGATCTGTCAATAGATCTTGATTTTCAGACCTGGTGACTGCAATTCTGCATTGTGAGCGGCTATTCAAGTACCAGTACTAAAAATACTTCTTTAAAATATTTTTCCTTCAAGTGTCATTGTCCTTAATCATATTTCATCAGAAAACACAGCAGGCTATCTTGAACCACTGATTACATCTAAAAAAAAAAATGTCAGAACATATTATTCACACAAGAGAAGTGGTCATTTCACAACCATCGTTTGCCGGGAAACCACTCCACCTGATTCGTGCTAATAATGAAGCAAGGACATTATCAAAACATCTTCAACCATATGTTCAGGGAGTTTTCTAGCAAGTAAAGGCTAGAAAAGAATTCAAAAGATGCTACTGCCCTATCTACGGATTTGGGGTTTTAGAAATGTCAAAACTTGGCTGTAAATTCACTTTTTATGAACTGTGAGAACCAACTATTAGAACTGCTAGAAGTCATATGTACGCGATATGATCTACAAGGGGCCATTCCACGAAGTATTCCAAGTATGACTGCTGTGTTTTTTTTTACCTTTTGTGGATGAAGCTAGAATGCTAAAATTCCATATCTTTCACACATTTCTGCAGTGCTCTGAAGCTGTATATACTTGGCATGATGGTATCTTTTGTGGTTTTAGCGGCGCTATATCCAATTAGCAACATTTTAATCGAACAATCTAATTTAAGGTCATCAGTTTCCTCCTCATGGCTTTGAATGACTATAATACTCTTTTGATACCTTGCAGCTGATGTCAATCAACTTCCCTGGAGGGAGGTGAAGCTAACTAGAGGTACTGCTCTGTCTGAAGGTGTTGCTCAAGTTAGCCTTTAATCTGAGCTTTGTTTTAACACAATCTAACCATAAAGAACTGATTTAGCTGGAACTACAACATGTGAGCTGATTTATGCTGTTAAACAAGTCACAGTCACAAACTAGCTAGTATTAGCCAACACTTTTTCAGTTAGTCACTCTCACCTTTTTGTTGAAAATCAAAACCTAAACAGAACCATGAACGTTCGTTTTGATCGCAGGCTCCTGAAAATGTGTTGTTTAAATCAATTTTATATTTTTTCTTGAGTTTTCAGATTATCTTATAATTTTTCTTCGCTGTGTTTGCTAATGTAATGCTAACATTATGTGTCACGTTGTGTCATCATGGTAACTGCTGAACATTCCTCCGTAGACATACACGTAGAAGACCACAACACATGATGTCAATGCAAAGTATCAATACTCACTAACAGTATACGCTAAACGTCTCATTGCAATTTGTCAGGAAGCAGGTGCTAAACTCATTATGAAGTTGAAGGTAGATATAAAATAGGAACACTATAATAATCAGCATAAATGAATGAAAAAAATCTAGAAAAAGCATAACCTTTTATACAAAAACAGCTCCAACTTATTGAATCTGTAACACAGCTACGTTTATTTCCAAAATCTGACACAAAAAAATATTGATCTACACTAATCTATAGGCGTATGTTTGCTAACGCGGTTAACTTTAATATGTTGTGGTCTCTGATAGCTCACTGGTGTTTCCACTCATAAAATACCTTTGACCTTTTGATTGAAGCCTTGTCTTTGGTCCTTTATCAAACTGAAAGGCCTTTTCCTTTCAATTTGATAAAGGACCAAAGACAAGTATCAAGTATCAATCAGTGCAGAACATAATAAAAATATGTTTTGGATATGATAACGGAATAGTCCAATTACAAGATTTCAAAGGGCAATAGATAAATGAACCAACAAAATATGTAGAACTAACTTTTAGCCAAAGCAAATGTACAATACAGTGCCTTCTTTTTGTCACAATCATATAGACAATAGGGCTGTATGATATGACTGTTATTATGAACTGCTATATCGATATTCTTACGATATTTTAAAATACTTTTTGACTCAATCATTTCAGTTATACTAAAACAAAAAATGTACATAGCAGGACTAAACCAAGGCTAATTTTGGACTTAATACGAAAAATCATTAATAAAATCAGCTTTAAAGGTCCCATATTACTCAAAATTTGGCATGTTATGTTGTTACCACATCAAAACCTGGAGTTGTGTTATGTTTCATTCACACAAGTTTGAGTAATCCTTTATTATTAAGATTTCCTCATCTCGAAAGCTCAAAATGCTCTGTTCCATCTTGTGATGCCATGAAGCGGTAGTTTTCAAGTTAACAGCTCCTTTTACCTTTTGTTCAGTAGAGATTGGCAATTCCAGAGCTGAAATCATCCAAATGATTCTGTTGAAGGTGTGTGGAGTTTAAAAACACAGTGGATCACTTCCTGTATTACCACATGACATCACAAGGTGGAACAGAGTGTTTTTTGTTTGAGAGAAAAACTCAGCCTAAATATGCAGAGTTTGTGTGTTTAACATGTGTGAATGAAACAAAACACAACTCCAGGTATAACAAACTCCAGAAAATAGTGTAATATGGGCCCTTTAACATATTCTTTAAAAAAAAAAAACAGTATATGTTGGTGTTGCGATATATATTGAGTATGTTGTGATATTGATTTCTGCGTCAGTCAAAATTACAATATCGATACTTTTGCGATATATAAATCTTCACTTCCTTCACCATTTAAGCTAATTTCAACCACAAGCTACAAAAAAAACAAAACAAAACAAAAAAAAAACACTTTCCCATCCCCAACAACCTATCACAAATCCATAATCCGAAATGTTAGCTTCACTTACCTTTGCTAGCACACTTTGCTAAACCGACATTTTAATATGACAGACTCCCGCTGACCTCCACGCTCTGGCGCTTTCCTCTATCAATTTGAGTGATGGCCGCCGAATGCTAGCGTTAGCGCAGATAACAAACTCATCATTCTGCAGACGCCCGGGCAAGCCTCACAGCGGAATTTATGACTTCAAACCGGCAGCTCCGCGTCGCTAACTTCTCACGAGCGTGCCAAGATGCTGCAGGTGTCAACGCTACGCCCCGAGAACGCATTCCACAAGTGACTAATTGTTTTTCCGTCAAAGCTAGTTGGACCGAGCCGTAGAAATTTTATTAGCTGCGCAATGCTATCTGATGTTCTGGCTTGGAATGGTTGCAATTGCGCAATTTAAATCATGCTAAAAAGCTATTTGTCATTGTAATAGACATTCATGGGTAAACAGGAAAGATATTAACTTTAATAATATTGTTTAGGTGTGATTTAGTTGCCAGATAAGAGATACCTTGACACTAATAACTACATAATGGTTGTGGTCAGTCAGTTGAATCTAGATAGGAATGATGAACTAGCGTGTTTAAACAAGAAGGATGATTCATTTGAGGGGTTGGTGGGAATATCATTTACAGAACAGCGTCAGAAGGTAGTAAACAAAGAAATTAGATGATCTATCAAATGTACTGTCATATGTCTGGGTATTTGTGGCGTTATTTCTGCTCGTTACAATGGTGTACACAACTGAAATAAAATAATATTGTGCATTTTAATTTTTTATTTTTTCAAGGCACTGTACCTGATTTTCGTTGTCGTAAAAACGTGGAAAAACAGAACTACTGGTAGTTAATTTTCGATGGTTTGCTGTGGTCCAAAGTTATTCTTCACTTACCTCACGCATTCAGAGCGTCCTAATTATTCAACACGATTAGTTTATAAGCGCGTTTCACAACTTTCACGGGCCAGAGCGGTAGCGGTAACAACAACTATCATGCCAACTGCATACTCCCTGATTTTCTGGAAGTTCTTTGTGACAATAAAATGCTTAGTTGCAGGCAGTACACCGCGGACTAATTCTGACCTCAATATATCTGTGCAGGTGCAAGACACATTTTGCTCCAATACGTGGAAATAAATCAGGTACTGGTCCTTTAAGTGTTGCATGAAAGTTGAAAGTTAAGTTATTTCAGTGGAAGATTTAAACAGTTTTTGACAGTTTGACAGATTCCATACATGTGGTCTTATTCGTACCGGCACCTAAAGCGATATATATTTAGACAAGCATAAAAATGTATTCCTTTTGTGCAGTAAATTCCCAAAATTCCCAAAAATTACAACTGTTTTTCATCACACGTAATCCTCAAGAACTGAATAAAACTGCAATATGCAATTTTTGACAAAGTTAAAGGCACTGTACCTGACTTTATCTTTAAAAAAAAACATGAAAAACTGTTCATTTTCAAAGTGTTTGCAGTGGTCCAAAGTTACTCCTCACTTACCTTATGCATTCCGAGCATCCTAATGATTTACCATGATGACTTTATAAGCACTTTTCACAACGAGAGCGGGGTTTTACCTTAGCATTCCGAGCATCCTAATGATTTACCATGATGACTTTATAAGCACTTTTCACAACGAGAGCGGGGTTTTGCTGTCACGGAGAACAACTAGCATGCTTAAGCGCATTTCCTGATTATCAGACAATGACATGCTTTCTAATTAGATGCAGACAATACATAGCAGACTTATTTTGACCTCAAGAGCTGCTTATACAATATATCTGTAGTGGAGCAAGACAGTTTTTGACTTTATATTCAGCTAAAAGGAAAAAATATAATCCAATACTGTCTTTATTAGTTAAATGGTACAAAATGATTTAGCTTAACACCCGAACATTAACCATGACCGAGCATATTAGAATGTATCTCTAGCATTTGTTTGTAGCTAACTCAAAATGCAGCCAAACTGAAATCTTGCTTTGACCTTTCACCATCTACACACCTGAAAAAATCACTCTTAATCCCCCGCTACGACTGAATATAGACCTTCTTTAACCCCTTAATTCTTACAGCTCTGACCTTTGACCCCACAAAACAAATAGCTTCCCAGGTGCCAGGAAGCAATCCGGACACCTGCAAGGAACTCGGTGTGTGCAAACCCAACCACTCCTAGCATTTGCATGTGTGAAAAGTCATTAGCATGCAGAAATGTTAGCCGACTTGTCAACACGTGTAACCAAATATTCACTTCAATCCGGCGGTATCACAACAAACAAGAGGCCTAGAG
>KN484685.1:16663-43188 GCA_000787095.1 Periophthalmodon schlosseri
TTGAAGAGCTGGATTTCTGCGTGTTTTTATTGACATAGTTCTTGCCGGTAACACGGAAAGATGTAAATGTTTGCCTGGAAGTGATTTTCGGGATCTTTGAGGCAGTTATGGCAGACCACCAACAAGCACTAAAAACAACTTTTAAGTGAGAGACAGGGCGAGGGTTGTTCAGAAGAAATTATGGAGGAAAATAAGAGAACAGGGAAAAGAAAAATATTTACTTTGATATTTGCTAAAGCTTGGGAATATTGTAGTATTGTTCAAATATGGTGAATATGGTGAAAAAGTATGGCACATATATTTTATTAAATGTAATATAAATGGCTAAAAAATAAAAGAACTTATATGAATGAGTAAAATTATAAAGTAAAGTAAAGGGAAATGGGTGGCAGTAGCTCAGTCCACTAAGGTTGGTAGGTTGATCCCAGCTATACTAGCAAACCATACTGCTGTTGTTTCCTTGAGCAAGACACTTGAGGGTCTTGAGGCTGTGTATTTGACAGTGTTTTGAGAAACTAACTTTGTCTTCCGCAGCCACATCCTAAATCTACATTAAACTGTACCCGATTTCTACCATCTTAAAAACGCCAGAGGGATTATGTCTCTCGGCTGGCCCCAAGGCGTTCCCAGCCTTGGGGTCTCACCGGAGGAGCTGGAGTAAGAGTCTGGGGTGAGGGAAGTCTGGAGGTCCCTGCTTAGATTGCTGCACTCGGAAGAAGTGGAAGAAAACGGATGGATGGATAGAACTTGTAAATTTAAAAATGTCTGCAGCAATCTCAATTTCCTAACACATTCTAGGAATATCAACTATTTAAGTAAGTGGTTTAACTGGTTTAAGTGGCTTTCACAACTTTAAGAGGCCGAAATTTTGCTGTCACCTCATTGCTAACAGCTAGCTAGCTAACAGCGCACCAGCATTAGTTCTTGGTCTGCTGCCGATAACCTTTTATTATAAACAGTTTCTAACATGCCTAATAATAATAATGCAAGAGCGGCTTACAAAAAAACAACTCTATACTGGGGCAAAACAAATTTTACTCAACAAGGACAAAAATCCAGTCTCTGTCACTATTTATCATACTTGATTGGCTTAGCTGCAGAGGCTTTGTGAATTCTTTACATTGAAGGAGGAAATTCACATAGACATAGGAAGAATATGCGAACCCCGCACGTGAACTTTAGCATTTCGCACTTACGCTAACTATCCTACAAGGTGAACGCTCAAAAACTGTGAGTCTATGGACTGCATTAAACAGATTAGATGGAAGATTTACCGACATATCTTTTGATTAATGTGGCATGTGTCCTTCTAACTCGGGGTAGCATATGAACTAGCTTATTCACACTCCTGGCTTGGTGCCCATAGTGGGGGGTGTAGACAAAATGGCCTCTCTGTAGCCAAAATTCACGGGACAAGGATGGCACGGTTCGCCCTCGCCCAGCTGTGAGGTGGGCACCCTAATCGGCACGTCAAATCCTGTTAGATCCACTCTGAAGTGTGAAACAAAAGCAGGGTAGGGGAGGCGCATCTGCATAACGCCCCCAGAGAAAGTGTCCCGTTCTGGGCATGGGGGTTTAGATAAGCTCCACTGACCGCCAGCCGGAACTGGATTCAAAAGGGTCAATGATACATGTTTAATTGGAGAAAAATTATAGTCTAAATAGAATCATTGAGGTTAGCAGTGTTGTTAGTGTTTGAAATTAATGCGCTTACCGTTGTACTGGATTTTTACTGTCTTAAAAACGGGAAAAAAAGCTCATTTTAAATGGTTTGCAGAGGTCCAGAGTTATTCCTCAATTACATTATGCATTCAGAGCATCCTAATTACTCACCACGATGAGTTTATAAGCACGTCTCTGAACTTTCAGAGACCAGAGTGGAGTTGTGCCGTTACAGTAAAGCCATAGACTGTATAAAGAAGTGGACTAAGTGAGTGTGACGTCACCCATAGCGTTCGGCTCCAGCCAAATGAAGCTGTTATAGCGGCGAATTTGGAGCTCTATATTTGGAATTCCAACCAAGAGTATCATAGCAACCAAAGAGCCAATCCGGAGTGAGGCTGTTGAAGGCAACAACCGTTCCTGCCCGCATCTCTGGTTTAGCAGGGAGCGTCCGCTTAGCAACGCTGTCAATCAAACCTGTTGCTAACGTCAGCAGGAGCGACCTTGGGGAACCAAGGCGCCTGATTTGTCTGTTATTAATGTTCATATCTTGATTTATGGACAAAATAGTGAGATAAAAAGCCCAGGATCATGTAGAGCAGGTTAATATAAACATTTTAAGACCAAACTGACAAGTCTGACAGCAGCAGTTACAGAGAGAGGGGCGACAGTTTTTCAATGTAAAGTGAGTTGGAGCCAGAGTCAATGGAGCCAGAACCGCACCCACTTCCTATTTGGAATGCGCCGGCAAGCAGATTAGCTATGTTCATTTATATATACAAGCTAACAACAACTACCATGCTAACCGTGCACTTCTTGATTCCCGGACATTAAAATGCTTTATAATTAGACGTAGACAGTACACAGCACTTTTTTTTTACCTCAAGAGCTGCTTATACAATATATCTGTACTGAGGCAAGACATTTTACTCAGAAATTGGGTACAGGGTTTACGTGGTCAGATAGAAAGAGATTAACCGCTATTTCCTTCCTAGTGATTACACACATCACATTTAGAAGGCATTGAAAACATAGAAAGAATCTGGCTGCGTGTAGTGAGCAAATTGAGTACTGAAAAGATCAAAACAAGTGCGGTAAAAGTGTTTAGACTTCAAAAACACAGAGGAGCACTACCTGGATTTCCATTTGGTGGCATAGAGCAGTGGAGAGGGAGACTTCAGAATATGCTTGATCTCACATTTCTTGTTTACAATTTGACCTATAACCTCGGCCTGTCAAGATAATTACTATATCGACTTATCATTTAATATATATTAGAAAGAACAATATTTTTAGGAGGTCAATATTTATCGCGGGGACTTTTTCTTTGCACTACTGGGAAATTTGGGGTTATTTCTATGGCTCATTACAGGCACAAACTCAATACTTGTGTTTCAATCTGATTTTTTTTTTATTGCAGCTCATGTTTTAAAAAATATTGTAGATTTAGAATAGTTTTTGTGGTATAAATCTGTTCTTGGGTTACTGGGTCAGTGGCATAAATGAGTTTTTAAGATAGTTTTTGTGGTATAAATCTGTTCTTGGGTTACTGGGTCAGTGGCATAAATGAGTTTCAATATTATCGTTTATCATCTATTTTTACTTCAGCGATATATTGAACTTCAAAATTTGTTATCGTGACAGGCCTAGTACAGCCAAGACTTTATTCACTGTGAATTCATCTTAAGAACAGCTCCTAAGGTTGATATTGTTATATTCCTAAAACCAAGGGCCAAATCGGGACACATGGGTCACGAAATTCCCTGTTGCTTCCCATTACTGATACAAACATACGCTATTCCATGCATTGTCGTCTTCCGAAATCATTCCTCCAACAACATATCCATCAGGAGAGCCATTTTCATAGAATTCATGCCGACTGTTACGCTATGTTCAGATGATGCCCCGATGACTGCAGTCCATGTGATGACCAGACACCATTCTATGGAATTTCATATCTACTTACGAGTGGAAAATTGACCAATCAGACGCAGCGATTGCTTGAACCGACATGGAAACGTTTTATAAAATGCGCTGTAGCTTCCTATAGTTGTGGTTAGGACATATAGTCATGTCTCCAGTTTTATTTGCGTCTGCTTTAGGCATTAGACTTAAAAGGTCTGCCTCGCCAATTGTTTGTGGTCATGGTAAAATTGTAAAACTTTTTTTTAAGGGTTTTTACTTAAGCAAAGGCTATCAAATTTGTTTAGGGGAAACTGTAAAGAGCTTTTGGTGTTTTTATGCACTTTTTACTGGGAATGGGGACGTCACTTCAGTTGAATTTGTCACACTATTTCAGTGTGTTTAATTTCTAGGCTTTGCTTGCAAAAATGCTTTGAAGGTTTATTGTCCCCATAAGAAATTTGTTCTTGCATTTGACATCCATCAGTGTCAAGAAAAAGTTACAGCTACATTTGATGCTTGTGTTAATTATCCATTTATGTATCTGATGTTCTTTTTTATGTAATATTTGCACTCCATGTGGAGATGTGCATATTGGTTACGTCAAACGCAATCCCAATTAACTTTAAAGGCCTTCTGGAATGCTCCAAGTTTAAACATCGGATAAGTAAAACTCTCATGTGGTCGTAAACAACAAACGAATGCTTCTATAGAAAAGCAAGTATAAATTAAAGTAGATTTAACCCTGAACAAAACATATTAAAGAACACGTACTATGCATTCTTGTGGGTTTAAACATGCTTTTGGTCAGCTTGGGATAAGTATTTCAATGTCTAACTAAAAAAAAAAAACATCTGCATTTGGAAAAAATACTTTATAAACTACCTTAGCTTCCAATGAGACCTTTAGGTGCTAGAGCTCCCCCTCCTGACAGCAACAAGAATGAACAATTACAAAAAAAACCCAAAAACAAACATATGAAACTCTTATCCCCCGTGAATGCTAGGCTAATAGAGCCATGCATTTGACCGCAAAATGAGTTGGGTGATGGTTTATGAGCTTAAAAACTGTGCAGTAGAAGACCAGAGTTTTACCTGTGACGCAACTAAAACAGGCAAAATGCAAACGGAGCATTTTTGAGGCTCAGAAAAAATGACTCGTGTAATGGTTTAATGAAACAAGCGTGAATGAAACAAAATACAACTCCGGATGTTTAAAAGTTCATTTTGGTTCATATGTGTTCTTTAAGTGTTTGCTATTACATTCTTTTGGATCAGCCTTGGTTTACTTTGAGGACATCTCATGCTCGGAGATGTGATGCGAGGAAGCGTCCAATTAGATACGCAGCACACAGAAGGTTATTTAAATGTGATTTGAATGGGGACTTTGTTAGCAGTACCACGGGGAACGGCAGGCTGAGTCGGCTGGTGTGAGGCTCTCGTGTTTGACCGCACAAGGCACCCGTACACTGCAAAAGACAACAAGTGAATTCAACAAAAAAAAAACCTGGTGCAATCGATTGACCCAGATTATTAAGTTTAGTGGTTCTGCAACTGGACAGGGAAATAATGAGGGTGAGATTTTTGCACTGTTGAACCCTCAAACCACAATTAGCTTCACTTTTCCATGGAAGAAAACACCACTAGCAATAGCGCTAGCATCAGCAAATACAGGCCATCTAGAGCCTGGAACTTGCAGCATCAGACTTTGGATCTAACAATGATTCCTCTGCCTTGCAAAAATCTTTCAAAACAAATCGTGTATAAAACTCTTATCTAAAATTAAGTTATTTATTAATTCTGAAAAAAGTAGGTCTAAAAAAATTTTGGGGGAAAAAATATTGCAATAGGGGGCAGCAGTAGCTCAGTCAGTTCATCCACTGATCCGAAGGTTGGGGGTTCGAATCCCGCTCTCAACGTAAAAAATCATTGGTAGAACGCACAGATCCACTGACTCACAGGTTGGCAGTGCGATTCCAGCTCCCACAGTTGAATACTGTCGCTGTGTCCTCGGGCAAGACACTTAATCTACCTCGCCCCCAGTGTCTGCGTACACTGGTGTTTGAATGTGTGCGTGGATGGCTGAGTGGTTTCTTGATGTAAAGTGCTTTGAAAACTGCCTTGAAGGTGGAAAAGCGCTATATAAGTGTTACCATTTACCATTATATCTCGAATTATGTTGCCAAATAAGGATTCAGTTCACAATGCACATTATAAAACACACCCAGAAGCATTACTGAAATCTGAACTGCTAAACTAATACAAGAGTCACATTTCAGAACAAGTTGTAAAGGTTTAAAATAGCAGCTTTGCTTCCAGTAAACAGGATATTTTGTTGTTTGCAGTTTAACAATTGCAGCCTTGCGAATCTAATTGTGATTGGGATTAATTGCGCACATCTAATTATGGGTACCAGTTCCACAGTTTGGGAAACACTTATTTTACTCAAACCAACTAATTGTTTTGATAGTGTTGTTTCTTTGAGGGAGACAGCTCAAAATTACCTCACAATTGGGTGAAAGTGCAGGACAAAGACGGGACATGAAAAATCCCAATTACAAGAGCTGGCAACATACACTGAAAAAAAAAACAAAAAAACTTTGGAACTGACCCAAAGCTTTTCATTTGCCGCCTGATAATGGCCGTCTTTGAGATAACGGTGTTTGTGAGTATGACCCGTGCACGGAAAGCCATCGGTTCCCATGATCTGCAGCCTCCACACACACACACGCACAAACACACAAAGGCAGATGTGGGTCAGGAGAGCGTGAACGTTTCAGTGCACATATGAAACTCCAGACAGACAGAGAACGCAGTGAAATGAGCTGGATGCAGACTAACTACCGTCTAAGGCAATTTACTGAAGCATATAAAACGAGGGCCATTTTATAGGACAACTGTTTATTTAGATAATTGGTGCTAGATCATTACTTCTTGCCTTTCGAGAACTTGAAGGCCTCGTACCAGATTTTTCCCGATGTATCGGAGCAAAATTTTTCTTGCTCCAGTACAGATGTATCATATAAACAGCTCTTAAGGTCAAAATAAGTCCACTGCGTAAACTCATTGCTGCAAATAACTAGGATGCTCAGAATGCATAAGGTAAGAGAGGAATAACTTTGGGCCAAAATAAACTAGCTCTGTTTTACACATTTTTCAGACAGTAAAAATCAGGTACAGCGCCTTTAAGACTTGTATTAAGATTAAAATAAAGCAAGATAATCCCAGCAAACTCTTTTTAAACAGACAAAAGCAAACAATGGCAGAATGAACCAATAATCAGCCAAAATAGTGACTTATTCAACCCTCTACAGCTTAAATCGTATCATTTTACAACTAAAAATCTCCCCATTATTGCAAAAAAGTACCCACAATAAATATTAAGCTCCAAAATATATTGTTCCAGCTTTCATATACTGAACAATAAATCGATACATTCAAAAAACGACAAATTCGCTTTTGTGATCCTTCTCCCAATTAGAGAGAAGTATTCCACTGAAACAATGCTGTGTTTTTATTAGGCCTGTCACGATAACAAATTTTGAAGAACAAGATATTGCTGAAGTAAATATAGGCGGTAAACAATAATACTGAAACTTATTTATGCCACTGACACAATAATCCTAGAGTCGAATTATCCCCAAAAACAATTCTAAATGTACGATATGGTTAAAAAACACAAATACTGCAATAAATAAATGGCAGAATGGAACACTTAGTTGGTATCTATAATGAGTTTGAGGTTGAAGGTTCAAAGTTACTCTACTGGTACCAACAGGTAAATTTTGTCTGGCAGTCATTCATTCATTCACATATATACACATATGCATAGAAGTTATTTATACAGCTCAAATCTAATCGTACAACAGAAAAATAACAAAAGATTCCCAACTACTACAAAGAAAAAGTAGCCACGTTGGCAAACGGTCACATTTTTAAACAGCGATTTTCCACCTTCAAGGCACTGAAAGCGCTTTACATGAAGGAACCACTCACCCATTCACACACCAGTGTACGCAGACACAACATTCATTTGTGGGAGCTGGAATCGCACTGCCAACCTGTGTGTCAGTGGATCTGACCGCTCTACCAATGATGTTAACGTCGAGAGCGGGACTTGAATCTCCAACCTTCGGATCAGTGGATCGAGAGCGGACTTGAATCTCCAACCTTCGGATCAGTGGACAAACACTCTACCAACCGAGCTACTGTCCACCCCCAAAAATGACTGCTCCATCTAACAGATATTGAACGACAACTCGATATAGTAATTATCGTGGCAGGCCTAGTCTTTCTGTTCGTGTTGAGCAAGAGCGTTTCAGGTTAGCTTCAAAGATGGTTCTAGCAGCCCGAAAATAATCTCCATGAACCTGTGCTGTCATAACGTCTCTATGACAGCACAGTACACGAGTATTAGTAGATGGCACTGAAGCGAATTTGCCGTGGGAAGCTCTCGGTCTCCGTGTGGGGTAGACTCAGCGGTAGTGTTATGGGCCAGACCTTTGAGCCTGGACTTTTGCCCATTCCATTTCACTCAAATATTAAGCTTGTCGACTCGCTGACCCAGTGCCAGCTCTACGCCTCCTGCCTTTCATCGTGCAGCTCTGGATGGATTTGAGCCCACAGCGTAGCGGAGGGCCGGGCTGTTCCGCGCTGTGCCACGGTGTTGATTGGGACCTCCTGCAACGCTCTACGCACCGTTGAACATTACGAGGCTGCACGCTGGAAGTTTACGAGCTCGTATTTATATGCTAATGATAAAGCTCCCATAACATGCTAAGTCGACTTGTTTTAGATTTGACCGTGTTACAGTGATGTCAGCAAGTCGCCATTTCAAGAGTTTTAATATGAAATCCTGTTTGCTGAGATCATTGTCTTCTAAACAGATGTAGACATTTCAAATTTATACACGAGCAATTAAAAACAAAATTTGCTCCACAGTGCATCTTGGGAAATGGTCACATTTTTATATAGCGCTTTTCCACCTTCAAGGCACTCAAAGGGCTTTACATCAAGGAACCGCTCACCCATTCGCAAACACATTCATACACCAGTGTACACAGACACTAGGGGCAAGGTGGGTTCAGTGTCTTGCCCAAGGACACAACAGCATTCAAGTGCGGGAGCTGGAATCGCATCGCCAACCTGCGGGTCAATGGATCTGACCGCTCTACCAATGACACATGATACAAAACTGTACACAGCAACTTGACAAACCTGACGCCATGTGCAGTTGTTTCGTTAGCGAAAAGCACGGCGATTGTGCTGTGATAGCGCTATGAAAGGGAGTGACTTAGCACGGAGAGCAAAGGGGAGGGATACTCAGAGCATCAAAAACGAAAGTGAAATTTATAAAACGTGTTAATACGTTGTTTTCGGCGAGTATAGCATTTTCAAAA
The DNA here is from genome assembly GCA_000787095.1 of Periophthalmodon schlosseri. NCBI lineage: Eukaryota > Metazoa > Chordata > Actinopteri > Gobiiformes > Gobiidae > Periophthalmodon > Periophthalmodon schlosseri. The sequence goes on from KN484685.1 coordinate 25,626, forward strand.
CAATAAAAAGTAACATGGTGATCTAAATATGTTATGTCATAGCAGTTAATGCCCCATAGAAGTGAATGGCATATTCGCAGGTCACCGTTGTTTGGTCATGGGCTGAATAATTGTGAATAATCATAAAATCGTGACGTTTCTACTCAAAATTTGATATTGTGACATCTCTACTTCTCACTGTCACTGCCATATCTAACTGAAGCATACGTCGTTAAACTGACAGTAATTACAATGTACATACTTTGACTTACCCAGATTTCCCCGTCATCAGCCCGGACTCCTCTGGCTTCCCCGTCTTCCACCACACTCTTTTCTTGTAAAAACCTTTAATAATTTCGCTAGCTGTTCGGATATGTTTTCCATCGTTCAGTAACAAGGCCTGGCGCCGTGACAGAACACCATACTAACCCGCACTTGTACTTTTACGATCTTATTATATCACATTTTACAGCTCTGGGCTATGCGATTTGAGGCTGTTTCATTTTCATAATCATAACACGTGGGCAAAAAATTTGATTTATAATATGAGCTAAAATGCTGAGACGAAGCAACAGAAAATAAAAAGTTAAGATCATAAATACGGTTAAATTGGTTCAAAAATAGGTCAAACTAGAGGCTATTGTTTACAAAATCTGGCAACAGGAAGATTTGACGACTGCCAAAAATTGTGCTCAAGTAAGATTAACGTTACTTCAAAACAACAGTACAAAGTAGTGGTCCGGGAAATTACTCAAGTAAGAGTAAAAAAGTATTTGGGAAAATCAAGAAACCACTCAACCATTCTCACACACGTTCATACACCTGTGTAAACACTGGGGGCAAGGTGGGTTAAGCGTCTTGCCCAAGGACACAATGAAAGCATTCATCTTTCAGAGCTGGAATCGCACCGCCAACCTGTGGGTAAGTGGATCTGACCGCTCAACCAATGACATTTATGTCGAGAGCGAGATTCGAACCGCCACCCCTGCCTTACTTCAAAACAATAGTACAAAGTATCCGGTTCAAGCATCACATATACTGTCATTGTGTCTCTGGGCAAGACACTTCACCCACAATGCTTATGCCAACTCACTGCAAGTTGCTAAAGTATGAAAAAAATGAGAAATATAGTTTTGCTTGTAGTTTATTCCCGTGGTAACATAGCTTTTATACGATGTGAATCTTTTAAAAAAAAAAATCACTTTTGGGAGCTAAAGGAGTGACAGTTTCTTCAGATGCTTCTGTTTAATTACACTAAATTATTTATTTGAAGAAATGTGTTTTCTAAGACTGTCTAGTGCCTTCTAATCAAAACAGAAAATCAGCACTTCCACTTTCTCAGTCTTGTTGTGAAAGGGCGTTTGATTATAGCCTTTTACTTACTATGGCGTGAGAACTGGGAACTCGCTAACCCTCAACAATTGTCTCTCCACTATCTCCACCGATCTGAACGGCACCGTAAAAATATAAAACCGCATTCGGCAAGCTGTAATCAATGATGCTCTGCGATGTTTTTAAAGTCCATATATCTCTGGTTCTGATCATTTTAGTGCTCAAATTGCCATCTCTACATATGCTTAGCGACTTTGATGCTAGCGGTCTGTAAGTCTGTGTACCGGAAGTGTTAGATAATATTCTTTTGAGATAATTTTATGTCAGTAGGTTCAGCTGTTCCTCTTGCTTGTAAACCAGTTATGTCACGTTGATTGCTGTCCTAAAATATTTGAATAATGGGCCAAACGCATAGACTGTATATAAAAATGGACATAGCTACATAGCATCGACTTTGGCTCCCATTCACTTTGCATTGAAAAATTGTCACCCTTCTCTCTGTAACTGCTGCAGTGAGGTCTTAAAATGTTCGTATTAACCTGCTCTACATGATCCTGGTGTTTTTATTTCACTATTTTGTCCATAAAAATGTGAACATTAACAGACAAATCAGGCGCCTTCTTTCCCCGAGGTTGCTCCTGCTACTGTTAGCAACAGGTTTGATTGACAGCATTGCTAATTTCTGTCTCCCTGCTAAACCAGCGGTGCAGGCGGGCAAGGGGCGTTACCTTCAACAGCCTCGCTCCAGTTGGCTCTTTGGTTGCTATGATACTCGCGGTCGGAATTCCAAATATGGAACTCGGCTACAAATTCATCTCTATAACTGCTCTAGCCTCGATGAGCTTCATTTGACTGGAGCCGAACTCTATAGGTGATGTCACACTCGTTTAGTCCACTTCTTTATACAGGTTATGGTCAAACGTGGCAATTAGTAACTAATAATTGACCAATACAATTTATCTGGTTTTGGAACAACATAGTAGATTGTATAGAGTAGTGGACTGAGGGAGTGTGACGTCACCCATAGTGTTCGTCTCCAGCCAAATGAAGCCAATCGAGGCTAGCAGTTTTTATAGCGGCTAATTTGGAGCCGAGGTCCATATTTGGAATTCCGACCACGAGTATCATAGCAACCCAAGAGCCAATCAGGAGTGAGGGTGTTGAAGGTACTCGCCCCTTCCCTTTAGCAACGCTGTCAATCAAACCTGTTGCTAACGCTAGTGGATGCGACCTTGGGGAAGTAGAAAGGCGCCTCACTGGTCTGTTATTAATGCTCGTATCTTGATTTATGGACAAAATAGCGAAATAAAAATACCAGGATCATGTAGAGCGGGTTAATATGAATATTTGAAGACCAAAATGACAAGGTCTGACAGCACAGTTACAGAGAGAAGAGTGATGATTTTTCAATAGAAAGTGAATTGGAGCCAGAGTCGCACCCATGCTCACTTCCTACTTGGAACGCGGCGGCTAGCGGGCAAGGTATGTCCATTTATATATACAATCTATGCCTATAATCTTCCACAGTATGACATAAAACCTATTTATCTCCAACAATCGTGCAGGTGCCACCTCCAAAAAGTTACATGCTGTGCCTTTAATAACTGGCCAAGGCAATTTACCTTTTGGTTTTAGAACAACTCAGTCACACTAGAAAATCTCTGAACTTGTCAACAACCTCACAGATTTCACCAACCCCTAATGTCTTTACAACAAACAGGAAACCACAGTGCATCTTAATCGGTAATGCTCAGACACTGATGCCCTTCCCTACGGACTCTTTGGTCCTCCGTGTCCCTGATTACCCAGCTGCACGTTCTGGGCGTGGAGGGGAAAGTGGAGACGGTTTAGGCTACGTCTGATTGAGGAAACGCCGCAGATAAAAGCACTGAAAGCCTGTTTAGTTTGATGGGGCAGAGAGACAGCGGCGTTTAGCGGAGAATGCAGGCAGAGATGGGCGATAAGGAGGCTATTTTTAACCCGGGCGAGCGGCTCACGTGGGAATCACAAAGCCATGAAGTTTAACCAATCGTGAGACAACATTATTCTGAACAGCTGCATGGTTTCTGTGGTTTTGTTTGTTAGAATCTGCTGACAATTATAGTGACAAGCAACACCATTTCACATAAAACTTCATAAAATTAAGCATATAAAAGGAATTATGTTATTGTATTGAACTTATAGGAAGTGGTATGTAAGATTTATATTTTAAATTCTATAAACATGACCTAGCTGTGTCCCCAGATGTGAGGTAAACACGTCCAAGTCAAACATAGCTTTTACTGGTAACAACTGTGATGCTGATTTATGTTTTTTGTGATTTGGTTCTCAAGACAATTATCCAATCAGAAAGCAGAAAGAGCCTCACGTGAGTCTTGCATTTGGGTTGCCAGTTTCAGTGCTGAAATCCAGTAAAAGGACTCTCTGTGATCTGAATCGTCACGACCTAAACCCCACGACCTGCAGTTTAGGATCAAACAGGATCGTGCAGCTCTCAATAAGTCACCAATCATATCCGACTCGCCAAACTCCCTCTCACCCACGCACCGACAGATACTTCAAAATACGCGCCGAACACTTCCAGATTAAAAGGTCAAAGGTCACCCTCAGTCGGGCATGATAAAATGTCATTAACGTGCGTTGTCTGAGTGGAGGCCGCGTGCTCGTTATTAGACTGAAGGCTAGCGGAGCAAAAGTTCACTTGTGGACTGTCTGCTGGCTGAAGCTCCACTCACCACGAACCCACACATTAAACTGATCCAATGGGCAGACTTTAGAAATAAGTGATGGTGTTTGGGTTTGGGTCGTTGTGGAGTTTGATGTTGTGGTTGTGGTCTGCGGGTTAGCACTGAGACTCATAATGTTGATTGCAGTTGATTGTCGAATGCTGACTGACTTATGGATTCGTTTGTCCTGTTGGTTTTAGATTTTTATGTTATTTAATTGGTTGTTTTGGTGAGTGGTGGAATTGGCCTTTTTTACTATTACTGTCTGCGTAATTCCTCAGTCGTGACCATAGACTGTGTATATAAATGGACATAGCTAACGTGCTAGTCGCCGCGTTCCAATTAGGAAGTGATTATGGGCGCTTCTGTCTCCATCGACTCTGGCTTTAATTCACTTAACATTGAAAAATTGTCACTCTCTCTGTAACTGCTGCAATAAGCCTCATCATTTGGTCTTAAAATGTTCGTATTAACCCGCTCTACATGATCCTGGTGTTTTTAATCCGCTATTTTGTCTATGATTCAAGTATCATTTAAGTTTTATGGTTTTGTTGTTCACTTTCATTTTTTAAACTGTGCGTTGTACTTTTTGTTGTTCACTGTATATAGATTTTTTTTTATTTATGTTGAGTTCTAACTTTTGTTATTCATGGTGTATGATTTAGTTTTTTGTTTTAAGTGTTCTACTGTTTTTCAAGGTGCATAGATTTTTATTTTTTTTAATTTGTGTTCTACCTTTTGTTTTTCATGATGCACAGATTTTTTTTTGTTCTACTTTTTGTTTTTCAAGGTGCATAATTTTTTTTTTTTATTTGTGTTCTACTTTTAGTTTTTTTTTAGGTGCAGAGTTCTACTTTTTTTTGGATGGTGTTTAGATTGTTTTTTACTTTTTTTATAGACTTGTGTGCATTTTCTATTGTTTTATGGTGTATAGATTTTTGCGTGTTCTATTTTTGTTTTTTAAGATGCATAGATTTAGCTTTTTTATTTTGTTTTCTACTGTTTGTTTTTCTTTGTAGATTTTTTTTTCGTAATTTTTTTTTTTACATTTTTACAGACTTGTGTGCGTTTTCTACTTTTTACGGTGTATAGATTTTTGTGTGGTCTACTTTTTTGTTTTTCATGGTGAATAGATATTCTTTCTTTTTTTTTTTGATCTATTGGATTGTTTGTTTGATTGTATTAGTTTGGTTTTGTGATGTTAGTTTTGCATGTTTGGATTGCCCGGTTTAATATTGCTGGTTATAACAGATTGAACATTGCTATCAGTTCCATTTGGTCCATCTAATTGGTTTTATTTGGTCATGTAATAAAACGGGGATACCGCTTATAATTAATTTCCAAACTAAATGACAACTAACCCTGAAAGTAACCCGCTTCCTCTATGTTTGAAATCTGGGCATCGAATTTGACCCACTTCTATAACCATCCATTCTTTCGCCATCTCTCTCTCTCTCCTCGTCTCATCCTCCGGCGCTAAACCGTGATAAAAATAAATATGGCTGCAAATCGGCCCAGCAACACGGCGCGGTTATGTAATCATACGCTGCCCCACTTACGCCTCGCATGGCTCCGTAACCCGGTTCAGAACTCACCCATTTGTACTATGGCGCTTTGGACGCTCGCAGTGCTGACTCATTCATTTAACATAGAAACGGGCGCATTATGGACACTTGAAGGGGCAGTTTGCAACAGAAATGTGAGCTTGCGTTTGATTGGCCGATGATGGAGCAGTTAATCATGTGGGAAATTGAATAGATTAACGAGCTATGTAATCTGATGTCGTTTTGTTGTAACGATATTGGTGTAATGACTGTGTGAGAATGAATGTGTCTTTCAGATAAAATGCAAGTGCAAATAAAAAACGTAATATTTTTAGATTGAAGGCAAAAAGATGCACTGTTTGTGAATGAAATAAAATAAAAATAAATCATATTTTAGGAATTAAGATGTAAATTTATGAGAAGAATGTTCCAAAAAATGTGTGGGTGAAGTTAGGTCCTTATTTAGGTGGGCAGTTAGGTATCATAGAAACCAAAAGAGCCAATCCGGAGCGAGGCTGTGGAAGGTAGCAATACTGTTAATCGAACCTGTTGCTAATGCTAGAGGAGTGACTTCGAGGAAAGAAGGCACCTGATTTGTCTGTTATTAATGTTCATATCTTGATTTACGGACACAATAACAATGTAGAGCGGGTTAATACGAACATTTTAAGTCCAAAATGACGAGGCTCACAGCAACATTTACAGAGAGAGGGCGACAGTTTTTCAATAGAAAGTGAATTGGAGCCAGAGTCGGTGCAGCCGGAGGCACGTCCATGCTCACTTCCTATTTGGTGGCGGTTAGAAGGTTAGCTATGTCCATTTATATATACAGTCTATGGTCAAAACATACAGTAAGTCGAAGCTTCTACTTAAAGATGGTTTCCGTGGAATCATGCAGCTGACGTGCCACCTACAGAAAGTGACATACTCTACATTTAAGCTGGAGTTTTAATATAAATATAAAGTTGAAGATATCATTTGATTGGAATCATTTCTAAAACATTTGATAAATTTCAGTGTCACGTGTTATTTTAATATAATCAGGTCTTATTATTAGTAAATTTGGTCAAAATGCAGAAAAATGTTTGACATGTGGCATTTTCAATTCTTATGGTAATTCATTTGAATTCAATTTTATTTATATAGCACATTTAAATACAACTTCAGCTGACCAAAGTGCTTCACACAAAGTCAACAAAAAACAAATGTACAGATAATATGATACACAGGAAAAGAACAATAAAACAATAAAACACCATGATGTCCTGTGTAGCTTGTATTAAATGCCAGGGAGAAGAGGTGTGTTTTCAGCCTGGTCTTAAACTGCGTTAAAGACTTTTTAAAACTATTTCATTGGGTTAAATGGCAATGATTACATCTGTTTTGTTTGTGTTCAGGAAATTAATATTGAAAGCCATTTTTATTTGTTTTTAATGAGACAAAATATCAATTTGAGTAAAAATTAGAATAAGTGACAACACTCCATTTGGTTCAAACCTTTAACTCATATATGTCTTCTCTTCAGCATCTCACTGCCCACCCTAAAACCCTGCATCCGCTTATGTAATGCACACGCCGCCCTACTCCCACTATATATATACATACATACATACATACATACATGTCTCTAATCTGATTTAGACCTAACCTATTTACCATACACTCCCTCTGCTGACTCACACGCTTTCATTTCACTCAAGAGGCGTTTAATGACACTCGGAAAATTCCCTCTCGCCCGGATGCACAAAAACACGTGGCGGTCCGATGCTTTAAACACATGTGCACACCCAGGCTCTATGTAAAGTCAATGAGCCGTAGACCAGGGTGATAGGAGCGGCGATGGGAGGGAGGTCAGCTGATCTGTCCCCCCAATGATAAACGCCATTCTAGGGTTTGGGTGGTCCGAGAGCTGTCATGAGGGAATATTTTTGTTTGACTGAATTTTTAAGCTTTTAATCATGTTAGGAATGTCCAACAGTAACTTAAAGTGAATTTGACACGTTTTCATGTTTTTATTATTACTTTATTATCAGTCAAAGGGCCCATATTACACTATTTTCTGATCTGTTATAATGTTGTTTCCTCATCACAAACAGACCTGGAGTTGTGTTTTGTTTCATTCACACATGTTTAACACACAAATCCTGCATATTTAGGCTGAGCTCTTCTCTCAAACAGAAAACAGTTCCACCTTGTGATGTCATGTGGTAATACAGGAAGTGCTCCACTGTGTTTTTAAACTCTATACACTCCAAGAATGAAATATGAAATTACCAAAATGATGCTTTAATATAGTAAAACTTTAAACTTAAAAACACAAATAAATTCCCAATATGGAAGCTGATGCTCATACATAGGTTTATAATGTTGATCATGTTTATCAATCCCATTTAAATAATTACATATTTATGTATTAAATGCTGCATCTCCGACCACTGCCCCACCCCACCTCCTTGTGTCTGTTGTCTTATTGTAAGTATTCATTTTTGCTAAATAGTGTTTATCCTGTTGTTTTTGTGTTAATTATGAATTAAAATATATGTATATAACAAAAAAAGAAAAAAAGAAAAATCCACACACCTTCACTAGAATCATTTGGATGATTTCAGCCCTGGAGTTGTTAATCTCTACTGAACTAAAGGTAAAACTTAGTTGTCAACTTGAAAACTACCACTTCATGACATCACAAGGTGGAACAGAGCGTTTTGAGCTTTGGCGAAGTAGACACACTTATAATAAAGCGTTACTCAAACGTGTGAAAGAAACAAAACACAACTCCCAGTATCTTTCTGAGGAGCTAACAACATTATAAAATGGCTTAAATCTCACAAGTCAGATTTGTGTAATATAGGACCTTTAAGTGTCAATTTGTGGAAAAAAAATTGAGAAGAAAAGTACAAAAACACAGGAAATAGTGCTGAGTTCTAAAATAATCCCTCTACCGATGTCATCAACACGGAAAACACCATCCAAAATCCAGAGCCAAATTACACGCAAGGAAGGCGCTTTTCAGACCGTTTCATGCTTCGTTTAACAAAATGAAGGTGTTGTCATTTATTTTTATTAGTCAATCATAACTATTGTGCAATTTATAAAAAGTTTTGGCCCTTGTTTACAGTACAAAAATAAAAATATGCGTTTCACCAAAATGATCAAACTAGAGACAGCTAGGCATAAGTTTACGCAAAACTTTAGGGTTTTGGGGCTCAGTATTTATCATGTGCACAATTTCTTTGCAATAGTGGGGAGATTTTTGCCATTTTTATGTAATAAGGTGAGATTTGAGCTGTAGAGAGTTGAATAAATTACTTCTATGGCTTCTGTTGGTTCCTTCTGCTGTTTATTTGTTGCAGCTCAAAGCTTTTAATGATACTGTAAATGTAAAAACGGGTTTACTAGGACTCTCCTGCTTTGTGTATATAGTCTGGTATAAAGTAGTTGAAATATTATCATTTATCGCAGTATTTCTCTGTAGCAAAATATCAAAATTCAAAATAAAACCCCTTCGTTATCAACACTGTAATATCCTAAGTAAATACAAAATGTTCAGTTTTGACAATTTAATTTTGTATTCAAATCTAAGACATTTATTCAAAATTATTGATAATGCAGCTCTGAAAAAATGTATTAAACTTTGTTCTGAACAAACTCCCCGATCCACTCAGTCTCTGTGAACCGAAATCGCATAGTTCCAAAAATATCCTCGGCCTTTTCTTTTCAAACCATCAGTGGAATCAGCTCCAGTCTGAAATTGTCTGTAGATGTGAATAATTTTACTAGAAATTTGAAAAAGTACATTTTAGATAATCAAGTGTGTCCACATCAGTCTGGTTCATTTGTGCTGTTCTGTTTCACTGTAAAAGTACATTTAGATAATCAAGTGTGTCCACATCAGTCTGGTTCATTTGTGCTGTTCTGTTTCACTGTAAAAACCTGCACATAATGATTTTTTATATAGGTTTGGACTGTAGGAAACATTATGTATTGGACATGGGGACATTTTATTTTATTTAACTGCTAATGTTAATGTTAACGATGAACTGTCTTATAATGTCATTCTAATGAAATGCGCATTTTTAATGTGTGTTCACCTGCCCAGGGACCTGCAGAGGGAAAGTAGCAGGAGCTAAATCTGGTACAAATCATCTTTTCTTTTGGAAGATTAATGAATTTGTACATGGTCCCTGACAAATAACGAATAAAGAAAGAAAGAAAGAAAGAAGATGTGGTATCGTGACAGGCCAAATTATGTGTAAACTACATTTTAGTGAGATAATTAGCCCAACCTGTAAAAAGACTCAACAGTGCAAATCTAATCAAATCAAATCTATTCAAACAAACTGGGTGTCTTCAGTTGGAATCCAAGCAACGGCTAAGAACAGGTCTGGAATCAGAAAATCAGAAGTAAATCCACAATTTTGCCCACGTAGTCACATATAGTCACATAGGGTCACATGCTAGTTTCACGGAGAGGTCAGTGCTTTGCCTGGAATGTTCACCAATATGGCATTAAACATATCCAGTCTAGTATTTATTCAATTACAGGTGTTTTAATTGCTCAAAAATGCCTCGAAAACCATACGTTCTTACTGTAAGCGGTCTCTCATCTCCGCAGACCTGACCTGTAACTCAACTCGAGCGGCACCGTTAGCAAAAGATGATTTCTCACCAAACCATATAAAGAGTTCCCTGGTATGTACTAAACTAAACAATCACGCTTTTGTCCATAGCGGGGATAAGACCTGCCAAAAACAGTTTGATAATACACTTCCAGGCTCATAAAATGCCGCCAGTGCCCCAGATGCCCTTCCTGAACCCGGTGATAGTGGGACTCCCCTGGGGGACCTCGTGTTTGGTCAGATGTCTGTAATAACAACCCTATCTTCTGCTCGCTTCCTGCAGAGCGCCACTCCAACCGTGGACATCCTGGCTCCCTGCATACCGCCCGTAGCGTGAACTTCATAGCAGCAGGAGCTAACGTGTCACCGCGGCAACCGGAGCTACGCGATCACGCCCGTCCCTCCGAACCGGGCCGTCTCTCGCGCTAACCGTCTTTTTGCGATGCGATTAAGAAAACAGGTTGGGAGCGGGTTAGGCTTTCGGAGCGCGTTACCATAGCGATCGGGAAAGCGATGCCGCTTCGTAATGCAAGTAAACCGGTTACTTGCAGTACGGAACTTTTCTGGTTGACGGTCACTGCACCACCTTCTTGTCTCCATGGAGATGTTTTTGCTTGGCTAGAATGTTCCACAGTACGCCGTTGAACTTGTATATCTCCACGCTGACGAGTAGGGGGCGCCACCGTAGCCGAATTACTGGTCAGATCAGCGAAGGGGCGAGTCTGCTCACAGTAAGAATGCAGGATTATCGAGTTATTTCAAAGCAAAATAAAAATAAGGTAGATGTGTAGGCTTGTGGGCGGAGCGTTGTACAGAATCTTACAGCTAACCGTAAGCAGGGTTCGAATAGGGCCCGGGAGAGATCGCTAGATTACTCAAACATGCATGGATGACATCTAAAACCACTTCAGGCATGTTTTTGATGAGGGAGCCACGTTATAACATGGTGGAAAGCAAAACAACTAAACATTTTGCGTAATACCTCCTCTTTAACAACAAAGTACATCAAAGCGCAGATCCATCGTGCCGTGCTAAGACAAAATATTTACTTTCCATGGCTTTATGTATAGAGATAATAAAAGCGGCCGTGATCAAATGCACAGTGCAAATGAACAGTTTTGAAATATGATGCTTGTACATGGCCTTTTGTCTGATATCTGTTCTCATGGGAAGATACAAAATACTTAGGAAGCCCATATATTAAAGGGCCCATGTTACGCCATTTTCTGATCTGTGTTATAATGTTGTTTCCTCGTCAAAAACATACCTGGAGTTGTGTTTTGTTTCATTCACACGTTCAACACACAAACCCTGCATATTTAGGCTGAGTTTTTCTCTCCCACAGAAAACACTCTGTTCCACCTTGTGATGTCATGTGGTAACACAGGAAGTGCTCCACTGTGTTTTTAAACTCCACACACCTTCACTAAAATCATCTGGATGATTTCAGCCTCGGAATTGCCCCTCTCTACTGAATAAAAGGTAAGAGGTAGCTGTTAACTTGAAAACTCCAACTTCATGACATCACAAGGTGGAACAGGGCATTTTGAGCTTTGGAGATGTAAACAGACTAATAATCCAGGGTTACTTAAACGTGTGTGAATGAAACAAAACACAACTCCAGGTATGTTTTTTGAGGAGGTAACAACATTATAATATGGTTTAAAGCTCATTTTGTGTAATATAGGACCTTTAAGGCTGTGGTTGACGGTTCTACTCCCATAACTGCCACTGACGTTCTCCACTGTTTATTATTGAGTTGTGGTTTGCCCTGTTTGTCATTCAAGACCTTGTCATCCCTGCCCTGGTCTAATGAGGTTATTAAAATGCACAGAAGTTAGTCATGCTCTATGGATGCACTCTGGGGTCCTTGAAATATGCATACTTCATATCACACTTTTCATTTTTCCTCTCCTGTAGCATCAAAATAAAATAAAATTAAAAAAAACTTGTGCTCTGCTGACTGGGCGTATATAATGTTGAAGGTCCTATATTACGCAAAATAGACTTGTGAACTTTTAGCCATGTGATAAAGCTGTTACCTCCTCAAAAACATAGCCAGAGTTATGTTTTGTTTCATTTACACATGTTTGAGTAACCCTTTAATATTAGTCTGTGCACATCTCTATAGCTCAAAATCTTCTGTTCCACCTTGTGATGTCACGCAGTGGTAGTTTTCAAGTTAACAGCTACCTTTTACCTTTAGTCCAGTAGAGATTAGCAGTTCACTGAAATTATCTATATGATTCTAGTGAAGGCGTATGGAGTTTAAAAACACAGTGGAGCACTTCCTGTATTACCACGTGACATCACAAGGTGGAACAGAGTGTTTTCTGTTTGAGAGAATATGAAGTGTCTGTGCGTTAAACATGTGTGAATGAAACAAAACACAACTCCGGGTATGTTTTTGACGAGGAAACGACACAGAACCGAAAATAGCACAATATGGGCTCGCGGCAAATTCCGCTGAAATGAGTACGGTTCGTGGGAGTGTTAAAAGGCATCGGCAGTCACTTCCTCCCCGCTGTAGTGTTTACATGAGGCCTATAACATAAACGTCTATTTCCTGTGGACTCGTGCCTCATACAGGAAGCGTAGCATTAGCGGCGTTAGCGACGTTAGCCAGAATGCACAGAAAAACCTGCAGAGCGTCACGGGCCAAAACGGAGTGTCACCCAAATGCGCCGGTCAGGAAGCCCACTACAAACAAACCAATGAGTCATGTGTCTGCAGGGGACCAGCAACGGCGCAAGGATCTAACCTTTTAATTGCTGCCATGTGATAAGAGTTGAAAAACGCATGTATGTTTTTGTCAGGGTTGTCAAAAGTATGAGGGATTACAAAGATATAAGGCCACATGGTAATATAAAAGAAAGAACTATGATTTAATGTTGAAAATCACATTCTATCGTACAAATAAAGCGCGTTTTTTATTATCATCGTGGTATCGGAATCGGTATTGAGTATCGAGTCTGTTCCTTAGCATCGAAATTTTAGTATCGTAACACTTATTTCATATTGTCAGAGATTAGTCTTACTTCGTTCTTAATAAAAGTTGATTCCTCATGTGGACTGCAGAGAACTCATGCAAAGGATTATGGTCTTTGTAGTTGACTCTGCATATTTGCCATAGAGAATATAGAAAGATTTTACACTGGGACATCATATTGTCATGTTTTCAGTGCCATTTCTTATACATACAGTACTCACTAGTGCATTTGATTTGATTTTACTTCCAGGTTATCTCTGATTTGTAATGGTTATTTTATTAAATTAAAAATGCAGCTATATCCACCATCAACTTTATAAATTTTGTCTATAGCAGTGTTTCTCAAGCCATGGTACATGTACGACTGGTGGTGTCGTTTCCTCTATAATTTTTACGTTTGTTAAATTTTGAGTTAATTTAATCCACATTTTTGTTCTCCTTTGGGATATTTTGTGTTTAAATTAGGATAGCAATTGTCGTATAGTAGCGTTCTGATGTAAGGAAACACCAAATTTCTTCTGGTTGCGGTTACATTATCAACAACATTTTGACTTTGAATAGTCCTGTTTTAGACCTGGTTTCAAGCTGGTGGTATTCAGAAAGTCAAATATTTTCTTACGTGGTACTTGGGGTGAAATGGCCTATATCATATACACGGTACTTCAAATCACCTACTTTCCTCAGACAAGTAGGTGAATTCTGTATTCCCAGACAGCAATAATAGGATTTTAACGTGACCTTGTAAACAATAACTTGGACTTGTGGACTTGCTTTTTGGCTGAAGTACAGTTTGCTAATTAAATATTAAAAACAGCCGTGTCAGAGCAGTGATGGAAAACTTAAAAACGTTTCCGCCGCGTAAAAATGTTCCAAAACAACATGCTTTTGTCATTCAAGGGGCATGTGTTACAATACAATGCTCTATTAACACAATTTGGATTTGATTGAAGTTGATAATCAGTTCCAAATACAACCAAATACATTTTAAATCAACTAAAATTATGATTTAAATTGAAGGCTCTATACCTGATTTTCTCATCTCTTGAGGTCAAAAAGAGACCGCTGTGTACTGTCTGCATCTAATTATAAAGCGATTTATTGTCTGAGAATGCAGAAAGTGTGTGTTAGCATGCTAGTTGTTGTTAGCTTTCATTGGTTGTATGCATGAAGCCAACACAGGGCCTCGATGCTCTGCAACTGTTACCGTGATGGTAAAACTCTGCTCTGGTCTCTGAAAGTTGTGAAAAGAGCTTATAAACTCACCGTGGTGAATAATCAGGATACTCAGATCGCATAAGGTAAGCAAGGTAAACTTTTAAAGGTCCTACATTACACAAAATTGACTCTTGTGAGCTTTAAGCCATGTTAGAATGTTGTTACCTCATCAAAACATATCTGGAGCTGTTTTATTTCATTCACACGTTTGCTCTGTTCCACCTTATGATGTCATCAAGCGGTAGTTTTCAAGTTAACAGCTACCTTTTACCTTTTGTTTAGTAGAGACTGGCAATTCCAGGGCTGAAATCATCCAAATGATTCTACTGAAGGTGTTTGGAGTTTAAAAACACAGTGGAGCACTCCCTGTATTACCATATGACATCACACATATCATCAAGTGGAATAGTATTTTCTGTTTGAGAGAAGAAGTCAGCCGAAATATGCAGGGTTTTGTGTTAAACATGTGTGAATGAAACAAAACACGACTCCAGGTCTGTTTGTGATGAGGAAAACATAGATCATAGATCAGAAAACAGCGTAATATGGGCCCTTTAAAATGAACTACCGTATTTTCCGGAGTATAAGTCGCACCAGCCAAAAAATGCATAATAATGAAGAAAAAAAACATATTTCACACATAAATCCCAACCTGGCCAAACTATGAAAAAAAGTGCGACTTACGGTACTACGGTACTTCAGTTTTACATGTTTTTAAGACAGTAAAAATCAGGTACAGCGCCTTTGACTAATATGAAATAACAATAAAATAAAATGCACTGATCCATTTTTTTTTTTTTTGTATTTCACAACATAATCTTTCATATTAGTGACAAGGTCTAGCCACACCACAACATTTGCATATTAACAGCGCCTTTCTTATCCTGAAATGAAACACCACGGGAATATCTGACCCGATAACAGACCTCAAACCAGCTGTCCTGTCACGACAAAACATCCTGACCAACTCGCGCGCGCTAACACACTTTCACCTGTACTTACCGGCAGTCCGCTGTCCAAAGCCAGTCTCTTCAAGTGCTCCCTCCTCTCCCAGCGCTTGTTCATTCTCGCTCGGATCCCCCGCGGCGACGCACACGCCTTCGTCTCCCTGTAACGTGACCCAAAAACGTTAGCCGACAGCTCTCTTATCTTGCTAGCTTACACGTTAAAGCTTCACCTGCGAACGTAACGGAAGGGAACACTGCTAGTCATCCATCTGGTACATGCGAGCCCTACCCAGCGCTATGCTAGCCGGTGTTGTCTTAGCCGGCATGGGAACCAGTCGGACATGGGATAGGCCATAAGTAAACAGTTCGCTTCACGCATGCTAGCTCCTTTAGAAAGAGCGGAGAGGTTATAGCAGCGGATAGGGAGAGTGGTCAGGGAGTTGACAGGTACTGTACTTCCTTGTTTGGGGGTCAAAGGTTAGTGTGGGTCACAGGGATTGGCGTAAGTGTAAGTGTGGTTATTTATTACACATTATAGCGGAGGTGTGCTGGCTGAACTGTATTTAAGTATTTCTTAGTAAGTCAGTTTTCCTTGAAATTTTAAGATTTACGAAGAGGATTTTTTATTTATTAATTTTTTTAAAACCAAAGATTAGAAATATTTTTGTTGTGGAAATTTGAAAAAACATTCCCTGGGATCCAGAATACACACTTCGCCGATTCTTTACGAAGATGTGAGTCTGGGCCCGGTGAATGTCCCTGAGTTCAGGTGGGCGTGATTGACAGGTGGATTAGCCAATCAGGGACACGCATGGTCCATCTGTATCAAAACAAATATGGCTGCTTATGAGGAAAAAAATAAAGCAAAAGTACTGTATAAAAAATACAGAGAGAGATCAGTCTGGACTTGCCAGGCAATAACACCCCAACTACTGGCCCATGCAAGCTTAATACACAAGAAAAAAAAGTACAAGTCCCACCCAAATCTATTAGAAACAGAAAAGTGTAGCTTTTAACATAATGAAAAGAAGAAATTTGAATCTATTTTATGTATTTATATATTCATTATTGTCCTTTAGATTTTATCCAAATACCCACTGCCATATCCACAGATCAGGCGTATTGACTTGACCCACAGACCCAATTCCAGCAGACTGCCCACAGAACATAATACTTTTAATTAATTCATTATTGATTAATTTGCTTAAGTTTACTCTACAACTTTTACGATTTACAAGCCATTTGATTGCACCTAACCCCAAATCATAGCCTGTATATATAAATGGGCATAGCTAACATGCTAGCCGCCGCGTTCCAAATAGGAAGTGAGTATAGGCGTGCTTCCAGCTCCATCAATTATGGCTCCAATTAACTTTCTATTGAAAAACTGTCGCCCCTCTCTCTGCAACTGCTGCTGTCAGACTCGTCATTCTGGTCTTAAAATGTTCATATTGACCCGCTCTACATGATCCTGGTGGTTTTATTTGGCTATTTTGTCAGTAAATCAAGATATGAACATTAATGACAGACCAATGAGTCGCCTTCTTTCCCTGAGGTCACTCCCACTAGCGTTAGCAACAGGGTTGATTGACAGCGTGGCTAAACACCCGCTCCCTGCTAAACCAGTGGTGCGGACGGGAAAGGACGTTACCTTCAACAGCCTCGCTCTGGGTTGGCTCTTTGGTTGCTATGATACTCTCGGTCGGAATTCCAAATATGGAACAAGCTTCATTTGACTGGAGCCAAACGCTATGGGCAACGTCAGACTCACTCACGAGTCCACTTCTTTATACAGGAAGTTGCCCCGTCAGGAAGCATGCTCGTTCAGTAATGGCACTGAAACCTCGTACCCCTCTCTGGCTTAATTGTGGATCTTGGTTGCATCAGATTATCCTATGTTTAGACTGCTCCGGGATTGCCTGCCTTCCGGATAGGAGGAGGGAAATTGGAATGGGAAATTGCGAGTGCATAAATCAAAAGGATTAGTGCGTTGATGGTGATTGCATACAGGCTAAACTCCCTAAGGCCTGAAAGCTATGGCGAGGTATACAGCAGGTATTTACAACGATAAGACCAAGTAAACGTGCAGGGATTAGGGGCAAATGGAAAATTGTGCGACCTTGGATGACACAATACAAACTAGTTATTGTTAGCGGCTAATTGTTGCATCATGGTCGGGTCATTTTAGGACAAGAGCGAGCCGGAGTCACAA